>JBBBDQ010000291.1:347500-380000 GCA_037127315.1 Ascarosepion bandense
GTGTGTCCTACGGACATGTCACGGTAAAATACCGGAACCCAGGCCTCTGATAAGGAGATTGAAGGTTTTGAGGAGCATGGAACCACCAATTATTTTCTGTTGTTCTCAGGTCCACCCTGACCTGTGCTGGTAGCACCGGTTGGAGTTCCAGCTATGGGCACACAGTAAATTCCCAAAACAATCAAAACACTATCTAAACTTATTTATAAATGGAACTTTGTGTGTGTGTGTGTATCTGTGTGTGTGTGTGTATCTGTGTGTGTGTGTGTGTGTGTGTCCGTTACCTATAGACTCCGAAGCGGCTGAACCGATTTTCTTGAAAATTACACAGTTGTATTATAAGCGTCTGCGATTGGTCTTAGCTAGATGTTGTGTCGAGGTACCCCTGATAAATATCGAAAATCGATAATCGAAACAAATCGGGTTATAGAAGGAGTGGTCCGATTTTAATCAAATTTGATACACTCATAAACAAAGACATATGAAATGATATTCAGAAGTTTCAAGGTTGCAGTTCTTACAATAGTGCAGAAAATCGATAATATATATATATATATATATATATATATATATATATATATATATAAAAGGCA
The DNA here is from genome assembly GCA_037127315.1 of Ascarosepion bandense. NCBI lineage: Eukaryota > Metazoa > Mollusca > Cephalopoda > Sepiida > Sepiidae > Ascarosepion > Ascarosepion bandense. Next base: position 348,094 of record JBBBDQ010000291.1, read on the forward strand.
AGATGTTCGTGTGTGTGTCTATTTATCTGCCTGTATGTCTGTATTTTTTCAGCCCTTTTATTTTAGTTTTTGCTTCGGGTTTGGCTCTAAGTAGGTATAATTGTAGTTCTTAGTCTCTGCCATAATACCATTTAATTTACTTAGAGGACTATTTAGCCTTCAAAATTCAGTTTACGACGAAAAAACGTATTTGATATCGATACCAGGAAATAAAATTTTGACTTACATCCATTCATTTTTTTCAGTCTACGGTTTCGCTTTAACTGGAAACAACTATTGCATTTTAGTCTTTCGTGCGAACGTCCAAAAATACTGAGCTCCAGGACCATGGATTAGTTTTAAAGCTTTCATTACACCCGAGAAACGCCGGGCTATACTGCTAGTAAAAGTATAAAAATATATTTTTATAGTAAAATTACCAACAATATATTCTTAGATAAACAAAATTACCAACAATAAATTCTTAGATAAACAAAATTACAAACAATATATTTTCTGTAATTGAAGTCATAGAATTTTGTTCAAAATATATGTAGCTGAAGCGATAAAGTTATTCCAAATGTTTAGATTTCGGCATTAAATACCCACAAATGTTAATATGCAGCTAAACAAAATCAACGAACAAACCTATTAATACCGTTTCATATACGATCACCGAAATTAAGTAAGATCGGGCTTGGTCACATTACGGTGGTCTCGGCCTGGTTGACCACTTTAGAATGCTAGGTGATTGAATGTGTGCAGATGGTGTAATGGATAATGGTTCACAATTGTTAATTGGAAAACCATGTTCTTATTCCATTTGGATCGTTATATTCATTAGGGTGAAAATATGAGAGATCTTAATCTAACTCTTCTCCCACCAGATAAAAAGTATTAGTAAATAATTATCTAAAAATAATTTCTTTTTATCTAAAAATATTTTCTGGCTTGAAATAAACCTCAAAGATTCGATAAGCGGTAGAAAATAAATCAGTATATGAATTAATTAATCAGTCAAAAGGCAATCAGCTTTTGCATATGCACGCATATATTCGAAAACTATGTTTACAACAATAAAAAATAATAATGATATGAACAAATTAAAAAATATTTATTAGAAAATAACTTGAAAAAATTAAAAAATGATTTTATACACAATTTAATACATTACCGGATAATTCACGATATAGTTGAAAAAAAACTTACAATTATTGATTTTTTAAATTTTAAAAGTATTTGTTCTGTTATTTTTTCCTATCATACTTATTTATCCCATCTCTACATGAATTCATTGTGGCCATGATTATTTTAAATTTACTGTGAATTACCTTTATCGTCATAAATAAAAAAACAAAACAAAACTGGACATTAAATTTTGTGCTATCTCTAAATCTACTAACCCACGTTTATCAGATTTCCACTTTTGTACACTAAACATATAGAGATGCAGGCCTACATAAATGTATTTCTCTGACAGTGCATCCTGTTTCTGCATGCATTTTGTATTCACTTATACATTCATACATATACGGATAAACCGAGGTCGAGCCGAGATGCTAACCGACAGTATATGATAGCCGAAAAATAAATGTCCATTTTATTACTTAAGACGATAAAGTAAATTTATATTTTTTATGTTTTTAAGCTTTCCTTAAGCTTTCCTTTAAGCTTTTCTCGCACTTCCCGCCTGTGGAATTCCCTTCCACATGACTGCTTACCCGACGGCTACAATCTCCACGAGTTTAAATGTAGGGTCAATAGACAACTCCTAATACAATAACTCGCTTCCATTCTTTCAAACACTCTTCCCATCCTCCCAACTACCTATCACCCCCCTTCTGACATTTCCTATAACCTCCAGGAGTTTAAATGTAAGAGCCGCTCAAGGTAGGGTAATACCGAATAAGTTTTTTGTATTAACAAAAAGAATAAACGGCAAGAACAGTTGTTTAATAGGCTATGAAGGAAAGATAACGCTTTAACGTAAACATGAAAAAGTTAAGATGTTTTTTTTATTCTGTCGATAAGTCTGTTCCACAAACTAGAAGTTCTTTTCAAGAAGCACTTCGGTTAAAACGCCATACTAATAGAATCCGAAGGGAATATGGATGACCCGCCGCTGTGTTTGTGTCATGGTAAACCTTACGGGTGAACTAAAAATGTAGCTCGTCAGAATATTTGCCATGGAAATAGCGATCGAGAGCAGATAGACTAGTAACGCTTCGTCTTCTGAAAAGGGACTACACGGTGATGCCTATAAATAGATATGAATAGACTGATCGTGATTCTTCGGTTGAGCTAGCACGGACATTTATTCCTATCACGCCAATGCATCAAAGTCGGAAGGTCACTAGGGTGGCATTCTGTTTCATAACATAGCTGGTTAATGTAGGTGATTGATGGGCGACCAATTTGTCTTGCTCCATGTTTAGGAGCCGTACATCACTCAGGCTTGTCATCTCCTGCAAAACGTATTCTGAATTAGATTGTAGAAATATCAGTCCGTAGAGCTGTCATTTAGATGTTGTTTCCAAGGTGTTGTTAAGTATAGCTCTCACCATCCTAGTATAAGTTCCATCAACCTTAGAAACTAGGGTTTTGGTTAACGTCTAATCAGAGGCAGTATACATAGGGACCGTCTCTGCAGTGGCTCTAAAGTCTCTCTGCTTCAGTTTTTCTGATAGATCAAATTTACAAATTATATCCATTTTTATTCAAATTTTTTTCTACTGGTCCCAACCGGAGATCTAAAGTCAGAAATGACTCAAAGATATTTTCTGCTGATCTCTTTTGTAAAAAAAAAAGAATAAAATAAAATAAGACCACATACTGCACGAACGCTGGTGTGCCCCAGGGCCTCGACTTTCTCTTTACTCTCCTCTAATCTGAACTTATGAAGCCTCCTGCGTATCAGTAGTGGTACCGTCTTGCTTAGGGTGAAACGATTAATATATATATATAACAATAAATTTTGAAAATTCAAAAATGTTGAATGAAGATTTCAACAACACTACGCCTGCTTGGCCTGACACTCTCAGCGGACCTCAAGTGGAATGACTACGTAGAATCCATTGCTAAATCCGCTGCTATGAAAGTTGGCTCTCTGTGCAGTGCCTGGAAATTCTTTCCGCCTGAATCTATCCTGCACTTATAAAAATCTACCATCCGCCCGTGTTTTGAATAATGTTGCCACATCTGGTCGGGTGCCCCTGCTATTCTCCTCGGGCTTCTTAACAAAATACAGCGAAGAATCTGTAACGTGACTGATACCGACTTGGCTGACCGCCTGCAGTCACTCTCTCACCGGCGTGACGTGGCTTCCCTCTGCTTCTTCTATAAATACTTTCATGGCTTCTGCTCTGACGAACTTAAATCACTGGTGCCCCCTAAGTGTGAGTTTGCACGAGATACTAGATTGGCAACTAGGTCCCACCCTTTTACAGTGAAACCGATGAAATGTAACCGCAATTTCTACTCCAACAGCTTCTTTTCTCGCACTTCCCGCCTGTGGAATTCCCTTCCACATGACTGCTTCCCCGACGGCTACAATCTCCACGAGTTTAAATGTAGGGTCAATAGACAACTCCTAATACAATAACTCGCTTCCATTCTTTCAAACACTCTTCCCATCATCCCAACTACCTATCACCCCCCTTCTGACATTTCCTATAACCTCCAGGAGTTTAAATGTAAGGTCAATAGACACCTCCTAACACACTAACCCTCCCATTCTCTCCAAATCTCCCCCTATGTGCATCCTAACTCGTCTATCGCCCTGTGTAACCCTCTGCGCTATAGTGGCAGTGGAATGCCTTGCTTGGGGTGAAATGATTAAAAAAAAAATCCCTAAGAGAGATTTCACGCCTCCTCAGCAACAGTCAGTCTATATCAAAATGAGAAAAGAAATAAAAAAATAAAAAAATATATAACGGTTAAGATTTGAGAAATATACGTCAGAAAAATATTTTTTTGGAAAATCAGTCTATTTTGGGTTTTTACTTTTAGATAGAGTTGTAAGTGAAAAGATGGGAAATTTGGCGTGTCTAGCTTAATAAACGAAAAGGGTTAAACGAAGGGAGGCTGTTAAATTGAGAATTGGGTTAAACAAAACAGAACAGAAAGGGAAGGGATACAAAAAATGTATAGAGAAAAATAAAAAAAAGGGGGAAAAAAGAAAAGAAAGAAAAAGGAAACTTTCAAATAGAAACGCTCGATACATGTCAAACAAATTTAACTTTAAATGTTTAAAAGGGAAAAATAGAAATACGATTTAAAAAAAATTAATTAAGTTAATCTAATTAAAGATATTTTTAGGTATAAACAAACTAAAAAACAATTAAAAATATATAAATTTTAAAAAATTAATCTTAAAATTTTTTTTATATAAATTTAAAAAAAAATTATATATAGAAAATTTATAAAAATTATGACGTGAAAAATGTTATTAAAAAGATATATACTAACAGAGGAAAATGGGGGTTAGTAAAAGATCCATATTTTATAAAGATAGACAATTAAAGGAGACTGGGAGAGGAAGGTAGAGAGGTTAAATTACTATTTAAATTTAAAATTAAATTAATTTTTCAAACATCATTAAATTTATATTTTTAATATCTTAAAATCTAAAAATTAAGAATTTAAAATTTAAGTGTTCATAAAGTGTTTAAAATTTAAGTGTGCATATATAACATAAATAAGCCTTTTCGTAATGTGTGAACAGTACCTGCGTTTAAATTTTATATTTCTGAAATGCATCGACTTCAAGAAATTCCTTCAATTAGTATATCGGAAACTTTACTAATCAATCCAATGGCTTCAAGTACAACTGGAATCATTAATGTTCTTATGTGCCATATTTGAAATTTACGTTTCAGGGTCATTGTATGTCTATAGTTTTTTGAAGATTTTTAAAGATTACATTACAATCTGCTGTGATTGAGCTTTCAATAATGCTGTTGTTGCGGGCAGTGGTGTTTGGGCGATTCTTCTTTTTCCTTTTAGGACGTAGGCGATCATGGCCTTCCACGTCTCTCTATCTCTGGTGGCTATTAGCACGCTTTCTTCTGTAACGTCTCGCAGCCCCCGTTCTGTCATACACCTGCTCAGGCCCTTCAAATATGTTATCCGCTGCTTTTCACTGTATCTTTTTCTTTCTATCTGGCCTGTTCGTATCAGGTTCTCCAAGCCCTCCTTCCTCATTGTATGTCCCAGGAACTTCAGTTCTCTCTTCCTGATGTTCAATATTAATTTCCTTTACGTTTCCATTTTTTCCAAGATCTCGTCATTGGTCCACGATATCCACAAGAGAATATATGTCCGTATGCATTGTAAAGTCCCATAAAATTGCAACAGGTCTAATTTTTTTGTGATGTTCATGCCAGTTTATTGCAATTTCGTTCCCGAAAAGCTGCATATTTTCCAATGCAGATATTGTCCCATGTTGTCATGCTAAATTTTATATTCAGTCGAGAATAACACCGTGCAAACAGGCATAAGATAGTGAATTGTTTCAGGATTTTGATCACATAATGTACATTTCAGTTTATTATTATTCGAAACAAACATTTTTTGAAGAAGGTCGAAGAGCACAACTTTTGAAACATCGTGAATATTGCAATAAAGATGAGGACAACAGTCCGACCGATGTAAATAATATATATAAAAATAGCTTATTACGACATTAAATAAATCAGCTAGGTTGTTATATACCCACCAGTCCCAAACAGCTGCAGTCGTTTTACCTCTGCACCATACTACACCCTGTAATAGAAGTAAACATTTGTTGAAAAGCAACAGAAAAGCTTATCAAAAATATAATATAATTGAATCTGTTGTGTGCGAATTTAATCCCATTAAAATATGGTGCTATAATAATGAATGAAGAAATACGAATAAAAAGATATGGAGATATCTTATCACGAGACGCTTCGTGAAGGAAATCCACTTTGCGTTTCTAATCTTTAATTTTATAACTGTCATTAACTTAATTTTCAAATTCAAATCCCTTCATAGTCCAAAAAGGTATAATTATCAATGGATATAGAGTCGGTGTGTACTATCTCTGCAACTCACGACTAAGGGAATGCAATCCTTGCTATTTATCCCTGGCAAGATACCCAACATTTGCGTTTTTCTGCCTGCATACATTACAAATGCAACTAAAAATATCTGACAATTAAATGATAAAAAAATTGCACATTTAGACGTCATTCTGGGGCCTTTTTTATTCGGCTAAGTTGAAAAAATCTATTTAATAGAATGGTCCAAATTCAGATTGACAGTAAATTATAACATTTATTTTGCGATAACATATACATTTATATTTACGATTGGCTATTAAATGTTATTGTGTCTATTAATGCAAAAGTGCTTAAATTTTATCAGCGCCTATGCTTAAAGTGTTGTCCATCACTATTTACACAGCTTTGAAGTCTATCACTCACGGTTCGACAAACATTTTCGTACAGGTCTTTTTGTGTATTAATTTCTTGAAATGTATAACTTATGTAACTTTTCAAATCCCTAAGATTTCTTGGTTTTCGACTATAAAGAAGCAGGATTGTAATTATGTAACCGGTACACAAACCAATTCTACATACTATCCATCTAATTAGAACAAATCACTATTTTTAAACCATAATTCTGCATTTGTTAAATTATTCACTTTTTTAGCAAGAAAAATCTCAAAAATTGTTGACTTATGGAAAGATCTATTATATATATATATATATATATATATATATATATTAGAAACAGAAATAGGGTTGTTCCAACGAGTGAAATAGGCATAGAATAGAAGTTGTAAGAGGGCGTGAACGTTTTGTTTAAAGTGTAGATTTATTGTTGTTGTTATTATACATGTTATTATACAATAAGTGTCCATAATGGTATTTGTGACGCTACACGTGTTTCGAATCTAAAGTTGACTCTCTTCAGGCGAATAAACTTTTGGTTTTATCTATCGAGTTCCTTTTGTTTCTGAGGACCAAGGTATTGTTTATAAATAAATAAGTAAACCAGTAAATCAAATAAATAAAAGAAATCAAATCAAATCAATAAAAAAAAATAAATCAAATGTTGGCCATCCGGTTGAAATGTTTTTTGGGGATGGTGTTTTTTCACATCAGCACGGGTATAAATAGATAAACAGATAAACAAATAAATGAACAGATAAATGAAACAAGTGCTGGCCACCAATTTGAAATGATTTTCGGATAGGGTTTTCCACATTAGCACGTTAAATTTATCTTAGAGGCGCCTTCCTTTCTAGGAATATCTGTGATTGTCTTCTATCGGTCATTTGGTCATTTTTATTGCTTTGACGATACATTTTGAATTTATTGTGTGTGTGTGTGTGTGTGTGTGTGTGTGTGTGTGTGAGAGAGAGAGAGAGAGAGAGAGAGAGAGAGAGAGAGCGTTTTTTGATTTCGACTTTATGCTTTAGAATTTTTTTATGGGTCATCTGGTTCTTTTTATTGTTTGGCGTTACCATTTGAATTTGTGTGTGTGTGTGTGTATATGTATGTTTGTGTGTGTGCGTGTGTGCGTGTGCGTGTTTTCCCTGTGTGTGTGTTTTAAATTTTTCATGATGTTTTGTTGACCGAAGGCTTTTATTTTTTTATGAATCTTTCTTCCTGCATTATTAGTGTGTCATAATGTGCATTTCGGTAGATAGGTACAACTTTGAATTTGCACCTACTGCATTCATGCAAATGTTGGGAGACATATAATGTCCTGTTATTTGATATTTTGATATTGCCTTTATGAAAGGATACTCTATTATTCAAGCAATGTGTCGCTCCTACGTATATATTTGCGTATTTGTCGCATTTTAGAGTGTAAACTACATTTTTCGAGTTGCAGCTCACATCGATTTTATTTCGAATGTAGATGTGGTTTTGAGCTTGAATTGTTTTCCTTCTATTATTATACTGCATACGTCACATCTTTTTTGTTGCATTTTGTGGTCCCCCTGTGTTTTGTGATGTTCAAATTTTGATGAGATTAGAATGTCTTTTAAATATTTATATAATATATATATATTTTATATAAAAATTTAAAAGATATTCTAATCTCATATATATATATATATATAATATTTTTAATTAGATACATTCTATTCATTTTCAATTTTTCTACTTGAATTTTTTGACTGTTTTGCATATGATCAAATATTGTGCCTAACTAATTTACAGGCGAGGAATGAAAAATCGGAGAGCCGAGTTCGAATTCGTTTCATTCACTTAAGCACAAGTACCCTTTGGAAAGGAAGCTATGGGTTGAATAGCAGAACAGACTTGATTTTCTAGTCCTTGATTGGCAACCAGTCTACAGCAAAAAATAATGCTAACTTATTGTAGGAAAATCTTCTACATAGTCAGTCATGTCTCGAAAGAGACATGATCGCCCAAGCGTGTATCACATATAATTAATTGACTGATTGATCTTATTAAAATTGCAAGGTACCCTTTCGAAAGGAATTAATCCCTGCAGGTATGGGTTGAATAGCAGAACAGACTTGATGTTATAGCCCTTGATTGGCAACCAGTTTACCGCAGAAAATAATGCTAACTTATTGTAGGAAAATTTTCTACCTAGTGAATCACGTCTCGAAAAGACATGATCGCCCAAGCGTATATCACTTATAATAATTAATTGATTGATTGATCTCATAAAAATTGCAATGTAGTAGAGGGGGTTACGTATCATAAATTCAGTAAGGGATATGAGACCCCTGCATCAGCATGATTATATTATTCATTCGGCATCTAATGAAAAACTTTATTAAAAATATTTCTACAATTCCACAAATAAACTCTTCCATTAGGAATTCACTGTGGAAATTTCACACGTGTATTTGATAAATCTAATTGCTTTAAAAACATTGCTTTGCTCATACATTAGGTCATGAAATCATTTCCCAATTTTGCCCGAGCGATTTTGTCTAGACATCAGGATTGGAAAAGACAGTAGAATAAAAGAAATTATCGAGGTTCGTGATTTATGGCATCAATAGACAGAAAAGACAATTTTCTTTCCCATCTATCGACTGGGGGATGTCAAAATTTTACTTCCACTACTCACCGGAAGCTTTAGTTGTTTGCTGTTAGAAAAAAAAGTGATCTCATTCGAATCATTCCAAAATAAATCGTTACCATGAAGCATGACTGATTGAAAAATAGGCCCGATTGATATGAAATGCGTTAATGTCAATCTATGTTATTTGTGGGTGTTTTAAGGAACACAGTTGTTGCTCTTATTACAGAAACGTTTACTCGTTTGCTCAACGTATTTTAATATAGCTGTCTTTACGTTTAAACACATATCAGTATTTTTATATGGCAAGAAATGCTGTCCAGTACTCACCACGATTAGAGAAGTGACTTAACAACAACACAAATGTGGTTCTTTATAGATCCACATTAATGCTTAGAATGCAAATGGACTTAACTTGTGAGTAACGACAAAGTTTAGAGAAAATGGGAACAAAGACCGACACATTGTAATTTGAAGTCGGCTGACGGATTTGACTTTTTGAGCTAATATATATATATATAGAGAGAGAGAGAGAGTTAAATTAATAAATTTTTCTGAGTTTTTTATATAAAATGTTTGTGTCCTATCGATAATATTTCGTTCAAAAAAAGAAAAGAAAACTTTTTAAAGAGCGTTTGCCATTTAGGACCGACAAAAAAGAAATAAAAAATGGCTTTGATTAAAAAAAAAGAAATGTATTTACTAAAACAACAAAATAAATGTGATATCGATAATAATTCGTTGAATAAAAGAAATAGAATTTTTTGTTTTAAAAAAGGGAAGCGATTTCTGCCAAAATACACCCTCCAAAATAGTCAGTCAAGTGCCATACATGATACACGCTTGGGCGATCATGTCTCGAAAGAGACAAGACTGACTGGACAGAAGATTATCCCGCAGTAGGTTGTCATTGCTTTCTGCGGTAGACTGGTTGCCGACCAAGGCTATAGAACCCAAACTGTCCTGCTGTTTAACCCATAACTGGAAGGGCATTTGCGCGTAAGTGAATACAATAGATTCAGCTGGAATTCGAACTCGGCTCCCCGGTTTCTCGTTCCGAGCCGATATCCACAACGCACATCCTACAGCCAAAATAGAAATAATAATTAAAAAAAGCTTTGTTTACCTTAACTGTGGAGTTTTCCTGCATTTTCTATGAAATAACAAAGTTGTCTTTAAATGCGTCCTTATTAATTTTTTAATATTGTAATATTTTTTGATACAAGGTATAGAAATACACGTTCATATTTGATTAAAATGCTATAGTAAAATTTCAAAACAATTGGTGCAGCCGTTTTCTAGATTGGCGTATAGTAACAAACGGAAAAGTAGATTTTTTTTTATATAGATAACATGAAAGTAGGAGAGTGCATAGTCATCAGCAAAAAGAGACCCCTAAAATGTCAACTACAGTTCGGGGTTTATAAATTCAAGCAGGCACAGAAATTTAAATGCCTGGGAAGTGTTCTGACAGAGTGGAAAGTGCAGCACTGAGATCCAAAGTCACATTGGTATACACGAAAGACGCATTTCAAAAGCTCTGTAGAAAGACGGGAATATTTCGTTGGAAATTTAAGTGCAAATTTAAATGGAAAACAAAATTCGGAAAAAATATCCACAAGTATGAAGTGCGATAGAAGAAGCTATTAGAATAGAACTTACAATTAGAACTGGCGGTTTCAACGTTAAAATGATGAGCCCCTACCGCGAGTTTAATACTAGGTTTGAAGTCATAAACTATAGTTATCATAGAGGAAAGTTTATCAGAATAATTACCATGAAAGTATTTAGATTTACAAGAAATTTGTCTCTGTAATTTGCGCCTGAATATGACCTCTAGAAAAAATAGAATTTTGGGGTGGGGTCAAAAATAAAAATATGGCGCTTTTCTTGATTAATTTTATCATAATATCACTAAACAGGTCAGACAATTAGAAAAGGATGAGTATAAAAATAAATATTTATATGCCTATATTATTCAATGTGTGAATAAAAATATAGTTCATTTATATACCTATATGGTAGAATTTAAAAGCAGTAGCTACTCACCGTTATTTACACATCATTTTTTAGCAATGAATTGAACACTCATGGCTACTGGCGTTTGTTTACATTGTGTATGTATAACATGCTAAAATCAGTTTTCCTCCGCCGTGCCCAGATACCTTAGAATATTCGACTGATGTCAAATCGGTCAAGTTTTAATTTTCAGCTGGAAGCAATCGTATATCTAACCTACTGATGAGGTGTGATACATCGAAACAGAGAGGGCAGTATGTGGAAGACTATATATATATATATATATATATATATATATATATAATTATAATTATATATATATATATATAATCATATATATATATATATATATATATATATATATATATATATAATTAAATATATATATATATATATAATCAAAATTACAACACTTTTATCTACCAGGGAAAGTGCCTTTTTTAACCAAAGTTTGTCCACGGAGAACTTTGGTTAAAAAAGTCACTTTCCCTGGTAGATAAAAGGGTTGTAATTTTGATTCCTGTTGGAGAGATAACTTTTCTATGATATGACTCGTCCGAGCTCAATATTGTTAATTTCCGTTGTAGAAAATGCAAAAAAAAAAACAAAAAAAAAACATGGATAGCATGTCAAACACAAATCTAAACTTATTTATGAATGGAACTTTGTGTGTGTATGTGTCTGTATGTGTGTGTACCCGTTAGCTATAGAGTCCGAAACGGCTGAACCGATTTTCTTGAAAATTTACACAACTGTACTATAAGCTTCTGCGAGTGTTTTTAGCTAGGTTTGTGTCGAGGTACCCCTGATAAATATCGAAAAACGATAATCGAAATATGCGGGTTACAGAAGAAGTGGTCGGATTTTAATCAAATTTAATACACTCATAGACAAAGATATAAGAAACGATATTCAGAAGTTTCAAGGTTGCAGTTCTTACAATATTGCAGAAAATCGATAATATATATATATATATATATATATATATATATATATATATATATAAAAAGCAAGATGTTTGTGTGTGTGTCTGTTTATCTGCCTGTATATCTGTATTTTCTTCAGCCCTTTTATTTTAGTTTTTGCTTCGGGTTTGGCTCTAAATTTGTATAATTGTAGTTCTTTGTCTCACCCATGGTACCATTTACTCAGAGGAACATATTTAGCCTTCAAAATTCAGTTTACGACGAAAAAAACTTATTTGATATCGATACCAGGAAATCAAATTTTGACTTACATCCATTCATTTTTCTTTCAGTCTACGGTTTTGCTTTAACTGGAACAAACTATTGCATTTTAGTCTTTCGTGCCAACGTCCAAAGAGTCTGAGCTCCTGACCATGGATTAGTTTTAAAGCTTTCATTACACCCGAGCAACGCCGGGCTATTCTGCTAGTATAAGCATAAAAATAAATATCAGTTTAAATACTTTGATCCCGATTCTTTTTTCATAAAACTCATACTTAATATAAATAATCTATATTCATTTTTTTTTCTCTATTTTAAATAGAAAACCCGTAAACTCTGCATAAAATGTAACTGCACCAGCATTGTCCTAACTAATTTTTTTTTATTAAAATTTAAATTACGTAGAAAAGTCTAACCTTAGCACCTGAGGGCTGCGTTCTACATGAAACAAAGAGTCGTACTATCAGTGACGGATAATATGTACATATATTTAATAATATATTTTAGTAGCGTTTCTTTGCAACTGGATCATATCAAGTTGATGATATTGTAGTGATACACCGAAATAAATTACTTGATATTCACTCAATACAAGGTTCAAGATCTACTGCTGCTAGGGGTTTACCAAAAGAAATTGTTGTATAAACATAAGAAATATAAGTTATGTGAATATGTAGAATAGATAACGGTCGACTCTAGACTTGAATAGGTTAAAAGTATTAGTTATTAGAGGGAAAGGTTTTAATAGAAAGCGAAAATAAAGGAATAACTAATGACTGTAGTTAGATAGAACTCATAGTTCTAAGGAAGAGGCTCAGGGTGTCAGCTACATATTGCTGACACCAAGCTCAAGCAGGTATTAAAATGTAAATGTCTGGATAGAGTAGTAATAGACGTCGAACACAAATTTGAAGGAAGTTTTTTTCATAAAAATAAATATAAAAGAGGAAAGTATTAAGTAGTCGATAAGAACATATGATTAACAGGGAAGTTTCTACCAACGGATGCTAAGAAGAAACATGGGCAGAACATGTGACTAAAGAGGAAGATACTGCCAATGAATACTAAAAATAACAAAGGTAAAATAATTGATTAAAGAAGAAAATTCTGCCAATGAATACTAAGAATATCATTGTCAGAACATATGATTAACAGGGAAGTTTCTACCGACGGATGCTAAGAAGAAACATGGGCAGAACATGTGACTAAAGAGGAAGATACTGCCAATGAATACTAAAAATAACAAAGGTAAAATACTTGATTAAAGAAGAAAATTCTGCCAATGAATACTAAGAATATCATTGTCAGAACATATGATTAACAGGGAAGTTCCTACCGACGGATGCTAAGAAGAAACATGGGCAGAACATGTGACTAAAGAGGAAGATACTGCCAATGAATACTAAAAATAACATAGGTAAAACACTTGATTAAAGAAGAAAATTCTGCCAATGAATACTAAGAATATCATTGTCAGAACATATGATTAACAGGGAAGTTCCTACCGACGGATGCTAAGAAGAAACATGGGCAGAACATGTGACTAAAGAGGAAGATACTGCCAATGAATACTAAAAATAACAAAGGTAAAATACTTGATTAAAGAAGAAAATTCTGCCAATGAATACTAAGAATATCATTGTCAGAACATATGATTAACAGGGAAGTTTCTACCGACGGATGCTAAGAAGAAACATGGGCAGAACATGTGACTAAAGAGGAAGATACTGCCAATGAATACTAAAAATAACAAAGGTAAAATACTTGATTAAAGAAGAAAATTCTGCCAATGAATACTAAGAATATCATTGTCAGAACATATGATTAACAGGGAAGTTTCTACCGACGGATGCTAAGAAGAAACATGGGCAGAACATGTGACTAAAGAGGAAGATACTGCCAATGAATACTAAAAATAACAAAGGTAAAATACTTGATTAAAGAAGAAAATTCTGCCAATGAATACTAAGAATATCATTGTCAGAACATATGATTAACAGGGAAGTTCCTACCGACGGATGCTAAGAAGAAACATGGGCAGAACATGTGACTAAAGAGGAAGATACTGCCAATGAATACTAAAAATAACAAAGGTAAAATACTTGATTAAAGAAGAAAATTCTGCCAATGAATACTAAGAATATCATTGTCAGAACATATGATTAACAGGGAAGTTCCTACCGACGGATGCTAAGAAGAAACATGGGCAGAACATGTGACTAAAGAGGAAGATACTGCCAATGAATACTAAAAATAACAAAGGTAAAATACTTGATTAAAGAAGAAAATTCTGCCAATGAATACTAAGAATATCATTGTCAGAACATATGATTAACAGGGAAGTTTCTACCGACGGATGCTAAGAAGAAACATGGGCAGAACATGTGACTAAAGAGGAAGATACTGCCAATGAATACTAAAAATAACAAAGGTAAAATACTTGATTAAAGAAGAAAATTCTGCCAATGAATACTAAGAATATCATTGTCAGAACATATGATTAACAGTGAAGTTCCTACCGACGGATGCTAAGAAGAAACATGGGCAGAACATGTGACTAAAGAGGAAGATACTGCCAATGAATACTAAAAATAACATAGGTAAAACACTTGATTAAAGAAGAAAATTCTGCCAATGAATACTAAGAATATCATTGTCAGAACATATGATTAACAGGGAAGTTCCTACCGACGGATGCTAAGAAGAAACATGGGCAGAACATGTGACTAAAGAGGAAGATACTGCCAATGAATACTAAAAATAACAAAGGTAAAATACTTGATTAAAGAAGAAAATTCTGCCAATGAATACTAAGAATAACATTGTCAGAACAGTTGATTAACAGGGAAGTTCCTACCGACGGATGCTAAGAAGAAACATGGGCAGAACATGTGACTAAAGAGGAAGATACTGCCAATGAATACTAAAAATAACATAGGTAAAACACTTGATTAAAGAAGAAAATTCTGCCAATGAATACTAAGAATAACATTGTCAGAACATATGATTAACAGGGAAGTTCCTACCGACGGATGCTAAGAAGAAACATGGGCAGAACATGTGACTAAAGAGGAAGATACTGCCAATGAATACTAAAAATAACAAAGGTAAAATACTTGATTAAAGAAGAAAATTCTGCCAATAAATACTAAGAATAACATTGTCAGAACATATGATTAACAGGGAAGTTCCTACCGACGGATGCTAAGAAGAAACATGGGCAGAACATGTGACTAAAGAGGAAGATACTGCCAATGAATACTAAAAATAACAAAGGTAAAACACTTGATTAAAGAAGAAAATTCTGCCAATGAATACTAAGAATAACATTGTCAGAACATGTGATTAACTAGTAATTTTGTAGCGACGAATTTTTAAAATATCATGCGAAAAACATGTGAATGACGAATAGGTTTATACCGAAGAATGCCAAAAATATCTTGTGCAAAACATGTAATTAATGAGGAAGTTTCTGCCGATGAACGCTAAAAATAATATGGGCATCACATGTGATTAACAAGGAAGTTTAAGAAAAAAACAGATCTGTCAGGAAAGTCGTAGAAACTGACTGTTCATATGTAGAGTAGTGATATTAAGCAAAGAAGAGAACTTAAGAACTGACAGGGGAACAGGGAATAATGTCATTAAAAAGTGAAAAGCTACATAGAGCAATAAAAGAAAAGAAGTTGTGGAGCGTCATCATCGTCCCTGTTCCCTAAGTGACATAGCATGAGAGTTGTACAATTTAAAAATGGCGTTAGTCAAAAGAAGATTGTATTTCACATGTTCTCTCTGCATGGTGCTTCAATATATCAGCCTCTTTTTTAACCGTGAATGAGAGAAATGGGCAGGTTGGTGAGGACAGTAGTGCAGCGACAACACGGATACAAATAGAACATGAACGCAACGACGTGTCCTGACATCGTTGAAGGACATTTCTCAATATTGGCTCATGCGCGAGAAAGTTGAGCAACATCAAAATGACAGCGTGAAAACAACAATGTCAAGTTGGCATGATCATTTCGTGTGAGAATGCGTTGGATGAAGAAATTTGAAATCGCAAAAAAAAAAAAAATCGGCTAAACAAGATATCGCTCTATCCACAGACATTATTATGGATTTTGGCCAGCATTGATTTGGTTTAAATATGTCTGATCGTATAAGTCGAGTTCGAATTGGAGCAGATAGACTAAACTATAGCCCGTTTCACACTCCACCCATGTCTATTGAACAGGTGAAGAGGCTCATCCATTGTTCCCTGTTTAGGATGTGTCTTCCGGTTTTCTCTTTTCCAATCTTCTTACTCTTTTTCATTCTTTTACTCTTTTTTTTTCAATTGGAGTAGATAGACTAAACTATCGCGCAGTTCACACTCCACTCATGTCTATTGAACAGGTGAAGAGGCTCATCCCTTGTTCCCTGTTTGGGATGTGATTTCAGGCTTTCTCTTTTCCAATCTTTTCACTATTACGTAGCCCCCTGCACATCAGTGGCGTTAGCGCCTTCCTCGGGGTGAAACGAATTAAAAAAAAATTCAGTTTAATTAGTTGTATTCACTAACGAGCAAATACCACTGGGAAATGTATTAATCCGTCTCTTCTCCGTCTGATGGGTTAAATAGCAGAATAGATTAAGTTCTATAGCCTTGGTTGATAGCCAGTCTACCCCAGAAAGTAATGACAGTTTACTGCCGGAAAATAATCAGCCCAGGTACACCTCTTTCGAGACATGATCGCCCAAGCGTGTATAACGTATGACATATAACTTACTGGCAACTGATCGATCGACAATGGGTTCTCTTGTAGTTAAAATCAAATTTTCTTTTAAAAATCAATAAAAATTGATAGGTTGATGTCTCGCTTGATCCACATTCCTCCCAGGTCTTTTTAATAGGTGTTAAGTTTTATCTTTTGTTCCTTGTTTAGGATTTAGGTTCTGAAAGTCTTCTAAATCCTAAAAATTTCTTTTTCACCGAGTAGCCCCATTCGTCTTCGTAGCATTATCAGCTTGCTTGTAGTGACATGATTTTCAAAAAATGGCTCATTTTGTGATAACAAATATTTAAGTCAGGTGTTGTGGTACAGTGGATATCGGCTCGGAACGAGAAACCGGGGAGCCGAGTTCGAATTCCAGTTGAATCCATTGTATTCACTTACGCGCAAATACCCTTGGGAAAGGTATTAATCCGTCTCTTCCTTCCAGTTATGGGTTAAATAGCAGGACAGATTGGGTTCTATAGCCTTGGTCGGCAACCAGTCTACCGCAGAAAGCAATGGCAACCTACTGCGGGATAATCTTCTGCCCAGTCAGTCATGTCTCTTTCGAGACATGATCGCCCAAGCGTGTATCACGTATGGCACTTTAACTGACTGACTTACACTAACGTGACAAAGGCCGTAGGTTAACGATATACAAAGGTAATATTGTCTGACACTCGATATCATGGAAATGCTCAGTCTTATATCCGTGATCCGATGGCAGGAATTAACTGAGATCGAATAAGGCATATCACCACCATATCGCGCAAACTTCTTTCTGAAAGTGCGGAGCCGTTTTATATTCCTCAATCTACAATCTACGTGTCTACAAGAAATACTTAATGGACGGACCTATGTCCATTTTTGACAGTGCAGTAGCCAACTAGTGGTGCATCCTGATCATGACTAGAAGCAGCTGGTTAGATATGTCTTCGGAAAAACGACACTTCCTCAAATCCAGTTCTCAATGCAAGAATTATTAAAGCATACCCAAGTGTTCATTAAAATATGATATTGTGAACAAAGTATTGTGCAATCTGGAGATTTTACTTAACACGTTTGGTGTCTCTGCGATCGACACGGTATCATCTGCCTATCTTATGCTGTTAAGATTGTAACCCACCCTTCGCCCAATAGTAAATCTCGATAGGATTCCTAGTTCTCTTAAGATTTCTTTATTGCAATAGTTGAATATACCGGATGGGAAGCTAAACCCACGTCTTATGCTCCTTTCTATTCTTGTGTATTTGCCCAATTAATTTTATATCAACATTTAGCTTTCACCTAGTATAGATTCAAGGTAATTCGAATAACTTTCTTAAAACGCTTTCATATTTTTATTAACATGTTGTTTGTGCATATAGTGTTAGTTAAAATTAAATTTAGCACAACATCTGTGTAAAAATGTAGTTCATTAATAAAAAATGCCTGGTTAGAATAAGTGGATTTTTTTGAAATTATTGATTGATTGATTGATTTGTTTTTTCAACCTTTTTTTGGCAAGACTATTTAAGGTAGAAAGCATTTTTAGATTGTCACGACATTTTGGCGATAATAATGCTTTTATGATACAAATTTCATTAACTTACTCATAGCTGTGAGGAGAAGATTTCTATAAACGAGAACTGCAAGAGAAAGAACTATTAGCAAAGAACTTACGATTACATATTTTCAGATTTAAAAAGATGAATTATTGCCGCTAACATAGAATTACTCTAAAACTTAGAAAATATAAGGACCAAAGAATACAGCTCATCAGACAAATTCTATGGAAATGTTAACTGAAAATGTTATGGCGTGGTAAAATGAAAAGAGTGAACCCAAAATGCCAGACCAGGACGAATAGCATTATACATTCTTAGCATTTTATCAATATTTGCATTTAATCAGGCAGATGTAACAGCAATATTCATTGCACCAATGAATGACTTTTAAAAATATATACACTACCGGCCATAATTAGGACACACGAGTTTTTTAAAACAAATGATATATTTCATACTATTTTAGAATTCATTGCCAAGTGCACAATTCTAAATGAAAATAGAATTGTTCTTTAGTTATTATTGCTTTGCAAAATTTTACAAGGCAAAGAAGCAAAGATAAACTCGTCCGAATCACCCTAAATTTTCTTCATTCTTTCATTGATGGAATTGCAAAATAGGTAATTATTAGATATTTTTAAATTCATTTGATGCAGATGTTATTGCGCAATATTAACAAAAGAACCATTCTTTTTTCATTTACAATTGTTCACTTGGTAATAAATACTAAAAATATTATGAAATATATCATTTTTTAAAACACTGGGATGGCTTAATAATTATGGCCGGTAGTGTACATTTTTACATACATGGTGCAAAAATTATATAAACTAGTTAGTGTCTGATAGGGTATTAACTTAACTGAAAAAAATTGAATTTTTTTTCAATTGTTGAAAGTGCGTCGAACTAAAGACTTTCGGAATTCTCTCGTATGAGTAGGTACGTGAATGAGTCCTCAATCTAATGTAGAAATTAGCCTTTATTTTCCAGAACGATAAATCTTTTCACGATCATTTTCAATTAATTTCAGAGATAACGTGTTAAAATGAATTGCAATATTTAGGTTATTCAGCCTGTTGTCCTCTTCTTTGTTGATACAACTATAACGTTTCGGTCATTGTTCTCAAAGTCACATTATCCAGTCGATAAAAGCGTTGACTGAATCCAGTGACTTGACTGTGAGTTCAATACATGGCTACAGCAGGAATGAAGAATAGTTTGGAGAGTTGAATTAAAGGGAGATAACTGATACTGAGTCACCCGGAAGAAGCATGGCTTGTAAAACGAGAATAGTCTACACAATAATCTACAAAATAAAGTGTTCAGTTTCAAAAATCCAATTACCTGAATGAATGTCAAAGCGTAAAAGGGCCAAAAGCTCGTAAATATGGCAATGTAGAAGAGGACAGCACTCTGAACATCGTAAATAACAACTGTTTTTCTTCAGAAAACACTTAAACCTGGCTTTTCTTTAGTATTAACGAACGTTATTCAGAAGAAAATTATCTGTTCAAAGTTTATATAATAACTCATGAGAGTTTCCGAATTACTGATCTATTTACTTATATTTCTATGTGCTGGTTACAACCATAAATTAGGACTTCAAAAATCCGCCAAGAAACGAACACTATTAATAATATTTTTAAATGTGTACAAAATATTTAAAAACATATACATAAGAAGAGCATTTTTTTAAAAAAAAATACTCACTGTAAAGTGGGAGATAAAAAAAATTACCAAAAAGAGACAAAACAGAGGTTTATGTGCTCCTCGCTCTTCAAAATCGAAGGCAAAACATTTGCGCACAACGACATTAAAAGCTGAATTAAAAAGGTACCAGAGAATCACCCGTTTAAATCACAAGGCATTAAACTCAATAGCACATTTCTTCTACTTACCGTCTTGTACTTGTGGCGGCATTCAACCTGGGCGGGTTCAGCTAGCTTCTTCCCGAGAAGAAATTTCAAGGGACATTTTTGGTGCCAGGAGATCCCCAGTTGCGTGTGGTGCAGATATTTTTTGACAGCGGTAGGTGGCGGATTCATATCCAGTTAAACTGGTTACCAACCAAGGCTATAGAACCTATAGCTGGAGAGGAGGGGAGAAGAGATAGATTCATAATTTTCCCAAGAATGTAATGAACTCGACTGGAATTCGAACTTGGTTGTGGATTGTTTTTTGGAGAGTCGAGTTCCACTTTCTGTTGTGGTAGTTACGCTTAAATACTCCTTGGAAAGGCATGACTCGACCTCTTCCACTCTTCCGGTGTCGGTTAATTAGTAAGATTTGTATCACTAAGTCATTATTATACCCGAAAAAGAAAAAAAAATTCAATTTAAAAAATATTTGTCGCTTTAAATAACCTGCAATGGTTGATAAGCCGTATAAATCGAATCAATCAATTAATCGTTCGCCATTACGCCATTTTTTTCACACTTTCTCCATATTTTCACTACCTTTTTTTATTCATCCATCGTTTGATTAATTTCGTCTTATTAATCTTATTTTACTCTGCGTGATCGTATTTATAGCATTGCCTCCGATACTGTCCATAATTGCTTCATATTTGTTTTCAACATAATTTCTCGTTCGTTTTTTTTTCTTTTGTCATCGCTCCCCATATACTGATATAATTCTTAGTCATTATTTGTAGTACGTTATTTTCATCATTGCCCCTGATCTCCCGCATCATTTATCTAGTTTTTATTCTTGAAACCTTTTATCAAGCATCTTTCTTTTTCATCGGTCTATTTTTTGTTTCATTCTTTGACGTATGACACAGTACACTACCAGATCATGTGTATGGTGTTTTTCTTGTCATTGCCCATTGATTTCTTTCATCAAATACTCGTTACTTTTCCTTCATACTTTTTATCCTTTTACTTGCTTCTTCATATGTTAGTCGTTTATTTTATTTATTGATTGAGATGCTCCTGTTATTTTTCATGATCATAACTAAAGCGTTCTTTTTATTGCCTTTAATCTCGTAAATCATTTCTTTTCTTTCACATTTACATTTTTTTTACTTTCTTCTTCATATGTCATTTGTCAGTCAGTTAACTGCCATACGTGAAACACGCTTGGGCAATCATGTCTCGAAAGAGACATGACTGGTCGGGCAGAAGATTATCCCACAGTAATTTGCCATTGCTTTTTGCGGTAGACTGGTTGCTTGCTAAGGCTATAGAACATAATCTGTCCTGTTATTTAACTCATAACTGGAAGGAAGAAACAGATTAATACCATTTCCAAGGGTATTTGCGCGTAAGTGAATGCAATGAATTCAACTGGAATTCGAACTCGGCTCTCCGATTTCTCGTTCCGAGCCGATATCCAATGCACCACAAAGCACATCCCATTTGTACCTTTCAGTAATTCATTATGCCACTTGTATTACTCACCATTATCCTATATATAAGGTTCTTCTTGTTATTTCCTCTGAACTTATAAGTAGTTAACTCATTTATTTTCTTCCATAATTATATTTTTTTCTACTTTCTTCTTCATAGGTCATTCGTAGCTTTTATTAATTCATTATGTCACTCTTATTAATCACGATGATCCTATGTGCAGCGTGATTCTTGTTATTGCCTCTATTAATTCCTTTTCTTTCATATTTTTACGTTCTTCTTCATAGGTCATTCGTATCTTTTATTAATTCATTTTGTCACTCTTATTAATCACGATGATCCTATGTGCAGCGTGATTCTTGTTATTGCCTCTATTAATTCCTTTTCTTTCATATTTTTACGTTCTTCTTCATAGGTCATTCGTACCTTGCATTTTTATCATTATATCATTCTTATTAATCACGATGATTCTATATGTAGCGTTCTTCTTGTTATTGCCTCTGACCTTATAAGTAGCTCATTCCTTTTCTTCCATAATTACTTTTCTTTTACTTTCTTCTTCATGCATACCTTTCATTAATTCATTTTGCCACTCTTATTAATCACGATGATTCTATATATAGCGTTCTTCTTGTTATTGCCTCTGACCTTATAAGTAGCTCATTCCTTTTCTTCCATAATTCCTTTTCTTTTACTTTCTTCTTCATGCATACCTTTCATTAATTCATTTTGCCACTCTTATTAATCACGATGATTCTATATGTAGCGTTCTTCTTGTTATTGCCTCTGACCTTATAAGTAGCTCATTCATTTTCTTTTCATATTTTTTTACGTTCTTCTTCATAGGATATTCGTACCTTGGATTTTTATCATTATATCATTCTTATTTATCACCATGATTCTATATATAGCGTTCTTTTTGTTATTGCCTCTGACCTTATAAACAGTTAACTTATTCCTTTTCTTTCATATTTACATTTTTCTTTTACTTTCCTCTTCATCGATCATTCGTTTCTTTCATGTCTTCGTCGTATCGTTCTTATTTTTATTATCCATCAACCTTTTTCTTTTCCATACTTTGTTTTAATTGTTCTCTCTCTCTTTCCATTATTTTATCCTTCATATCGTACTTCTTTTTTTCGTTTTTTTTTTCTTCGCTTTACCTCTTCCCTTTTCATTTGTTAATTCTTTTTATAAACCTGTTCCATGTCTTTCTTCTTTCTAGTTTTTAATCTTCTATCTACTATCTGTTTTTCTTTCTCTGTTTTTCTTTACATTCTCTTTGTTATCTTTGTGTATATATTGGTCTTCTGCTTCTGATCATTTTTTTCTGATTATTATCCTTCTTTTTATTTCATTGCTTTCTTCTTCATTCTTCACATCTAGATTTTTCTCATTTTTAGCGTCCCAGTTTCTTTAGACATTATTTCACGTTTACCTGAATTACCTCCCTTATTCCTCTCCTCCAGGTTTTTCTTCTTCATTATTCTCAATTTTTATTATTACATTCCTTTTTTCACCATCGCATCCTTCTTATTACTTTTTCTCACAGGAATTACAGAATTCTTACAGACATTTTTATCCCACTTATTATTTCTTTTTCACTTTTTATTTCCAAGTTTCATACATCTTCTTCTTGGTATCCACAATTTCATTACCACCAGAAACATGGCTTCTGTCGAACAAAATATTTTATTCTCATTACTCCCCGTTTTATTTGATTGCTTCGACGATTGAACCCCGAGCAATAATTATCCTTTAACTTTCACTGCTCATTTCTGAGGCTACTGTAGTTTTATTCAATGTAGAACAAGCATTGCTATTATTATCCTTCAATTTTGTATTTTTTTTTTTTGCACTGTTTTTTTGTTTTTGTTGTCTTTATCTTTTCATTTTTCGTTGTCCTTAAGGCCAGATAACGACATCATTCATTTAACATCACGTGAAGCTGTTAATCAATTGACTTAAAAGACTTGGTACAATAGAAACGGACATGATTTCTCGTATCTTTGGAATTATTATTCTTTTATTCCCAAATCCATTATTTTCCCCGGTGGTTATCATGGCGCGAATGCGGCCGTTCTGGAGCTAGGCGGATCCTGCTGGAGAAAAAGCGATTTTTCAAGAAAGGGGAGGAACAACTCAAATCAAAAGTTTTAGCTGTTCCACTTTATTTAAAACAAATGGAAAAATCTGAATCTTATGGATGAAAAGAATTAAAATTGTAGAATTTAAAACGAAAGAGTGAAAAGAGTTCACATGTGTCGTTTGTAAATGAAAGAGACTTTCTACCTCCAAGGAATCAGTTGATATATGAGAAGATATAATTGGGATCAAAGTGTATTGTTGCGTTTCCTGTCGTTTTTGTTTCCTGTGATTTGTGGACAATTCTTAAAACTCTAACTCTGCATCTTCTTTGTGCCATGTCCCTTCAAGACGTTGATGTTCACGGTTTTCCTTAATTGTCTTTTCTTTAAATCTCTTAATAAATTCTGACGTTTTGTTACCTCTTTTAAACATTGTGGGACCATCCATTTATTCAAGCTTGCCAGGTAGGCTATATATTTTCTTCTGTCTCTTTTGTTTTCAATATGTATTGGGGTATCAGATTTTCTAAGCCCTCTTTTCTTTATTGGATGCCCTACTAATTTCTTATTCCCTGATGCTAACTATAAGTATACCTCTTCTTTCATTTTTGTCTAAATTTTTTCATCGATTACTTGTTCGGTCTATCAAATTCTCAGCATCCTTTTGTAGAACCACAGTTCTGTTGCTTCAAGACCCTTACATCTCTAAGAAAATTGTCAAGCATTTACTAACATATATAGAGATTGATATTAAATAACAGGTCAGTATTATTTTTTTTCTAACGTGATTTTCTTGTCTCGTAATACTGTGCTTATATTTCGGAAAGTAACTTTTGCTATCCCAACAAGCCTTTGGAATTCAGTGTCGTATTTTCCGTGCTCTGTTTAAAAGAGTCCCAGATATTTAAATTTCTGTACATGCTTGATTTTGATACATTAAAATTTAAATTTGTATCTTTATCAGTACTTTTTTAGTAACCATGCCCTTTATAATTGCGCTTGATGTTCAGTCTTTCCTTTTCGCTTTCCTTAAGTAGGAGTTCTGTTAATTTCCTTCACGTCTTTCTTACTAACTCTGTGTCATCGGCTTATCTTAAAATCTTTGAAAATCAGCTAATTTTATTTTTATTTTTTTACACGTCTTCTTTATAGAGGAGAGTATATTTTGGCAGAGGAAACAAGAATGGGATATAGATAGAGAAGACGTATATCAACAGGTTGGCCAAATACCCGTCACCAAGTGGTGAACTGTCTTTCTAAGGAATTTGGAAACAGCACGGCACCCTTTGACTTCTATTGCTAGAAACATACTGCTTATATTTGTGTGATTTTCGATGTTAGATTAATACTTAAACCAAAATAATACATAAAAATCTTACGAAAATGGGATTCACGCAATTTCCTAGTTATTCCCGTCGTCAAATTCCTGACGAGTACAGTACTTATTACCTCTATGGAACAGTCATTCTTTTACAATGATGTTTACAATGTACAAGACCCGGCAGCTAATCGAGATAGAAGGTTACAGAGTAAGAAGCATAGATTTGCGGATATTTTGGGAAGGTAACGTTTAACAATAGACCCGTAAATTTTAAGATTGTAGCATTCTCTTGGAATCCGTTTCCCCCACCATCATTTCTTGGAAAGAAGCTGCTCGATTCGAACATGCATCGCTGTAAAGGAATTCATAAGAAATTAAGGTAGTTTGCTACAATGTTCTTGCCATGGAAGGTGTTTGTCGCCAAGATTAAAAATGATGGAACTGGTGAAATTCGTCTGAACATTTACCATGGAAATAGCGATACAGCAGAAAGAGACTTGCGATGTTTTGTCTATGTGAAAGAGGTTGGAGGGTAAAAAATAACTTGTCACCGCCAATGACAGGGGGCGCTTTTGGGCTCTCTCAAGACTAGAAACTGAAAACTGGGCACCTTTTGCGCGTTCTGTAAAAGTATTTCTTCGAGCAACAACGTTTTTGCGTCATTAAACTGATTGCGAAACCATGAAGTGGATATTAACCAAGGAAAATCTCGCAAATCCGTTGATTGTAATCTTTGTAATCGTTTATTTATTTGTCATGGATTTTCGGTTATGTTTCCAAGAATAAGGCTTCCTTTTTTGTGCTTATTAAATTGTTTTGATTGTCGACTTTTTATTCTTATTTTCACAGTTATTCCGATTTCTTCGTTTAGTTTTAACTGACTGCAGTAAAATAGTTGTTAGTTCATTTGGAACAATGACAAAGTTCCATTTACTGTTAGTGTAGTGTAGACTGCTCGGAACAGGGTCAAGACGCACTCCATCAACACAAATAGAAACTACGTTGCGAAAATATCTTTGTGTACTTTATAAACCGGGTAAATCTTTATAACTAGACCCAAGTATCTAGCGGACCTTTTGAGTTCTAATTAGTAACGTTTACGACCATATCACGTTGAAAAACCGATGCACATACGATTACTGAAATTAAAGCGTCCGACCTTAATCAGATAGCATCTTTAACTAAATATTTGCAAAGCCATTCAAAACGGCTAAGATATACTAAGCTTTATTCTGACTTTCCTTCTGTAGGTCTTTTGGTATAGTGATTTTCTAAGCAAAGCTCAGATGTGGCACAAGGCCGAATGTATGAAGCAGCCAGTGAGAATCGAACATACTATTGAAATGCAATGCTTATAGCGAGACAAGACTGTAAACCATTACACAACGTCGAGGTTTACTTCAATGGTATAGATCCAAAACTTCCAAATAACAAAATAGTGACTGAACCACCAGAGATGAGTGTACAATCCCCAAATGTGAATTTTTACCACATTTCTTGTATTTTTGCAAGAATAAATATTATGCTTATATATATATATATATATATATATATATATATATATATATATATATATATATTATTTATGGTTTGAGGAATTTAAGAATGCGTTTTACTTGAATGTTCGCATACAATAAAATTTTACTTGGTTACATTCGATTCCCTTTCAGTTATAGTGGTACAATTTCTGATCAACGTTTAGTTTTTTTTTATTCTGTTAACATCAATACGAGGTCATTTTATCATAATCTCGCATATGAGGTCAATGCGAGTTCATTGTTTTTATTCTGCGCAATAGTTTCATTATTGCTAATGATATAGATAACATTTTCCACCTCCATCCCTCGGAGTTTATTATTATTTTTATTATTGTTGTTGTTGCTGTTTTTTCCTTGTTGTTCTGTTTGTGTATATTGTAAATTCTCATAAAATTGTTACAAATTCTCCGTGTGTTATGGGATCTGGGTAGTGTGCATAGCAATTTTTTGTAGTTTACTTTCCACAAATGTTACAGAACTGATATTGACCCACGCTGTCTTATTGCGTTTTATATTCGTTCGATACTAATACCGTTTAACTTGACATAATCTGGTCAATTCTTTCTGCATACTCGTCACATAATCTTTATCTTGGATCGACACACGTTTTTGTATATGTTTGCTTCTTAATTACTACTTTGCAAGAATTCGTCAAGTGTAACAAAAACGTGTGCATTTCAAAAACGTGCATTCATTTCAGCCTTAAATGCACTACGTAACTACATATGTGTTCTGGATTTATCTACATCAGCTTGTTTGGAACGAGTAGAGTACTGGTCATCAGAAGTTTATTTTGACATAATTTCTGCATTTGGTCTATCGGACTTTACCGGATTTTTACGTTGTTTGCCACTGCAATTGGTGGATTATGGCTTACTTAACTTTTGTGGTGCAGTGGATATCGACTCGGAACGACACATCGAGTACCGAGTTCGAATTCCAGTTGAATTCCTTGCATTCATTTACTCACATGTACCCTTAGGAAAGGTATTAATCCGTCTTTCCAGTTTTAGGTTAAATAATAAGACATGTTGGGTTCTATAGCATTGGTTGGGAAAAAGTCTACCGAAGAAAGTAATGACAACCTACTGCGGGATAAGGTGATGCCCAGTCAGGCATGTCTCTTTCGAGAGATGATCGACCAAAGCGTATATCACGTATGGCACTTAACTGACTGACTCTTCATCCGACTGAATTTCCTTTTTGAATGTTGGCTTCTTTTGTTATTGAATAAACTTTCGTGAGTCTTTCATATTCTTTGAGTCGCCTGTAGCTTTTACGTATCTTTGAAGACATTTTTTAGTTCTGTAAGACAGTTCTCGTTGAACTAAGTCCATGTCACCTATTGATCTGGGAACACACACATGGTCTACATCGGCCTTAGGATGATGCGTGCGATGGCAAGTGGGAAACTTTCTCGTTCTGACATCCATTCACGTAGTGTCACCTATGGACTAGTTAACTATATCGAAACTGTATTGCAGCACGTGCACTAGTCCTATTGAGTGTGTTTCAGTAATATACTCTTTCTTAGATGTTACGTTTTGCATATCTGAAATCTTTATCAGCGCCATCATTGAAACATTTTAAAACACTGAAAAGATCGTCTTTGGCCAAAAGTTCCAGGTCGACCATGTTTTATTATTATTATTATCATTAATATTATTATTATGATTATTATTAGTATTATTTATATCATTGTACATTTCGATATGAATTCAAACCTTCTAGCCTAGAGTCCATCACTGAAATTTGTGCTGCCATATTTTTTGCATAGTCATAGGATCTATCTGAAGAATTGTAAAACATCTTTCCGCTATGAAGTTTGACTGAGTTGTGTTCAACCTCTGTAGACTATTTAATTATAGAAAAGTTCATTTTTAGGGTATTTTTAAAATGTTTGTTATAGTGAGAAGGGTGATTTAGTCAGGTTTTGATGAAAAAGTTGTTTTTAGAAAATTCAACATAATTTCTTGTTTTGCATTTTTAAAATCCTTCGAAATGAAAGAAAAAAAGTTTGGTTTGTTTTGCTTTACGGCATGTCAATCTCAGTGGGTCATTTTATATTGACAAGATTTTTATAATCGATTCATTTGAATAGAATATATATTCTTTGTAGGAAATCGGTTTGTAGATCAGGTTTCATTGACGTATTTTTAAAGAGGTTTTATCGAGAATCTGATGTATATATATTTTTTCTTCAAAAATATATTCTTGATCATATTTTTTCTTGATAAAGATATTACTGGTAATATTTTTGCCTTCAAAAATGTATTGCTGGTAATATTTTCTTCTAATGATTACTGTTATTAGTATTACTGTTATTTTCACTA
This sequence comes from Ascarosepion bandense, assembly GCA_037127315.1. Classification (NCBI taxonomy): domain Eukaryota; kingdom Metazoa; phylum Mollusca; class Cephalopoda; order Sepiida; family Sepiidae; genus Ascarosepion; species Ascarosepion bandense. Next base: position 377,248 of record JBBBDQ010000291.1, read on the forward strand.
TCAAAATTAGTTTTATACTTTCATAGTGTTTTGAGGCTAATTTTTTTTATTTGAGGGATAACTATTTGGGTACAACTATTTGGGTAACTATTTGGGTATAACTATTTGGGTAACTATTTGGGTATAACTGGTACTCTAAGAGGTAATACCACCCAATAGTAATTAAGCGCTAATTCCATGCTCTTCAAAATTTCCTAGTTAAAGGCCTTGCAGCCGGATGTAGTTGATCGCTACACACGGGACGCTTTATTTGGCGGGCTTTGGACGTCGACTAGAAACGACAAACCGGGGAGCCGATTTCGAATTCCAGTTGAATTCATCGCATTCACTTACACGCAATTACTCTTGGAAAAGGTATTAATCCGTTTCTTTCCTCCTGTTATAGGTTTAATAATAGAACAGACTGGGATCTAGAGCCTTGGCTGGCAACCAGTCTACCGCAGAAATCAATAACAACTTACTGCGGGATAATCAACTGCCCAGTCAGTCATGTTTTTTTCGAGACATGATGGCCCAAAGCGTGTATCACGTATGGCATTTAAGTGACTGGCTCTATTGTAAAGGTACAGTCGGCGTATTCTGAAGCCCTAGCCGAGAGGGTGGGCTATGAAGTATTTTTGTAAATCGTTTACAATATATATTACCAATAGATATTTTCCTATGTCTAAATATATTAAGTGAAACTAAATTAATAATCCTAGTTTACAATTGAAATATCTTTTTCAAGATAATATTTTGTTTAGGCTTTGATTATGTTTTGCCATCATGTCTCAAATATTTCCTCTCGTTTTCTTACTATTCCAGTTTTTTGTGCTTAAAATTAAAAAAAAACGTGTCAGATTAAATAAAAGTGCTTAAAAGTAAGAAAACTTGCTTCGAGCTGAACAGGAATCCTAACAAGACAGAAAGGAGGAAAATTTATATAATCCAATCGCGAGCAGTGACATATTGTCTTGTAATCTCAATAATCAACCATATTTAACGTAGAACTGGTCGCAAACCGCTCTCGTTAGTTATTGATTATTTTCATAAAGAAAAAAAAAGAACAAAATTAAAATAGACCTATAAAATAATGGAAGGTAGACATCAATGGTTATTACTATTGCCATGTTTTTGTAAGGAAGTAGACTGTGGGCTAATATCATTGCTTTTTTTTTTCTTTCTTTTGTATTGCTCAAGAGAATGAGAAATGAATACAACTAACGTCACGCAATAAAGATACATAAACGGAAAAAAAAAACTCACAATTGTACCCCGGCTATTTCGTTCAAACAAAACTTGGTAGACTTTATTTTGCTGAAAAGTTTATCAAACACGCATATGTACACTGAATAAACTGTGTTTCAAATACTAAAATTTATTTATTACAAAGTTCCATCACAACTCAGAGTAGACAATTACATTCAAAGTTGTTTCAGTTTTTTACTATTTTTTCTGAGTACATGGGTCAAGAGGCAGTAAAGGTAGAGTCGTCATTAATAAGAATGTTATATGAAGGTACGTGGGGGGAGTTAAGAAGTGCATTCATTAGAATAGTTAAGATAGATAACCGTTGAATCCAGACTTGAAAAGATTAAGATTGTACCATCTTCAGGAAAGGTCAACTAGACGCATGTGAACTTTCTTTCATAAAGTACTATGTTCAAGAGCCACTAAAGGCAGTGGATTCATGAATGAGTCTACTGTATAGAAGTATGAGGAGGAGTTAAGAATCTCATATCATGCGAATTAGTAGGATATATAACGGTTGACTCTAAACTTGATTTGTGATGAAACTGGGTAATAATGAACTTTTAGTAATTAAAACAAACGTGATGCGTGTTTGGTTGACATTTCAACAAAATAAATTCTACCAAGTTTTGTTTGAATGAAATAGTCGGGTAACAACTGTTACATAAGCAGAATATAAAGCATTGATATTAGCGCCAAACTAGATATGGCATTAATACTCCGTTTATGTTATGCTCTGACTCTTGTAATGGTAGAGAGTGGTAGAAAAAGTAAAGTTATTTTTGATTTGATAAAAAGAATGAACATTTTCTAGCGTCTTTTGCGATGAATCATACATGTCGTATCCAAGTGAGGCCAGAGTGTATTTGTTGCATAGACAGTGAGCATCATAGAACAGTGCAAACACAACTAATCTACTCCATGCTATTTTTAATACTTGATGTCGATATTTCTGGTGTCTGATAATCCTTCTTTGAAATTATTCTTAAGTAATATCTAAATGATTAGCAATCCAAAATTCTTTTGCATGTGTGAAGCCATAGGTCGATCTCACTTTTTGATATCGTGGCCCGTCTATAGGAATGGACACCTATGTGACTTTCGGGGATGCAGCTATGACCAATCGGACTTAGACTTCTATTTGCTGATGACTAACGCTCCTATTAGTACATATGATCTGGTATTCTAATACATTGTTTGAACCTACCTTCATGTTACCTTGTATTTTCGTCCTGGCCCTAACAGGCTACAATAACTTGGCGACGAAGTTTTGCCACAATACTTTTTCTCAAATTTGAGTATTTGAGATCCATTCTCCATAATCTTCATGTGTATTTGTTTCACAAATTGAGACGCATTTAAAAATATTTTAAGAAAATATGCAGTCGTTTTAAAAACCTATACAAAAATATTATGTGTTTGAATTTAGATAAAATGAGCTCTCAAGTAAAGTGAACCGTTTAATTAATCATTTCCTTTATTTCCACCTTTCTTAGATTGCAATCATATTGGTTCAAGAATTC
>JBBBDQ010000291.1:385000-459359 GCA_037127315.1 Ascarosepion bandense
AGCACATCTGCATCAGACTAAAACCAAACTTCGGCTGATCCATCAAATCTATCGTTTGTCAAACGATATTTGTTCATTAAAATTACTTTAGAAGAGTTAATTTGTATGTATTTCGTAGACAATCATTGACGTATTTCACATATTTTGATTACTTTGCTTTACTGAGAGAAGTCTGCCCAGGATATTCTTTGACAGATCCAAAAAGTGGTCTACACCTGATTTTTTTATATCCTTCAATTTCCGCTTGTGCAAAGATATAAGCACTGGTCAAAAGTGGTTGTTTCACTATAACTCGTTTTAGTTTATTTTCTTCTCGAGGAGACAATGCATTAAAACCTTTTCCTCTATTCGTGGTTCTCAACTTCAGCGACTATCTTTATCTTTCGATGATTTTGACGAACTCTTCCGTTTTTCGTAAAAATCTGTCCAAAACTTAAAGGGAAATCCGATAGAAAGAAAACAAAACAACAAAAAAAAAAACAACAAGAAAAAAAAACAACAAGAGATACATGATCAGAGAAAGTGTGAAAAATTTTAGGAAGACATTAATAGTTTTGTTTCAATTAATTTTCACAAGATTTAACTCTCACAACAGACCTCAAGTGGAATGACTATATAGAATCCATAGCTAAATCCGCTGCTAAGAAAGTCGGTTCTCTGTGTAGGGCTAATAAGTTTTTTTTCCGCCTGAAACAATCCTGCACATATATAAATCTACCATCCGCCTGTGCATTGAATACTGCTGCCATATCTGTTCGGTTGCTCTTCCTATCCACTTAGGTTTCCTTAACAAAATCCAACGGAAAATCTGTAATGAAATAGATCATGATTTAGCAGCTCGGATACAGCCACTTTCTCACCGGCGCAATGTGGCTTCCCTGTGTCTCTTCTACAAATACTTTCATGGCTTCTGCTCCGATGAACTTATCTCACTGGTTCCCCATATATATAAATTTATTCGAGCCACAAGATTAGCAACTAAGTCTCACCCTTTTACTGTGAAACCAATAAACTGTAAACGCAAATTCTACGCCAACAGCTTCTTTTCTCGCACTTCCCGCCTGTGGAATTCTCTTCCATGTACTTGCTTTCCCGACAGCTATAATTTCCAAGAATTTAAATGTAAAGTCAATAGTCATCTCCTATCTCACTAATCTGCATCCTCTCTTATGCTCCTTTCTCCCTCCACTCCACTCTCATCAGTATTCTCATCCTTCTCTTACCACTTTCTGACACGCCCTAAAACTTGTCACTCTTTCTCATAACTTTCCTATGTAACCCCCTGCAAAACAGTGGCAATAAAATGCCTTGCTCTTTCCTGCATTTATGGTGATTTTCTAAGCGTAGTTTACATTCAGCATAAGACCGAATGTATGGGTCACTTGCTACTCAGTCGTTATTTTCCAGCGAGACAAGCTTGCAAACCATTACCACCCTCCGTCGAAGTGCTCTCTTTCCCCGATGCACGTGTGTTTTCATATTAACCTTTTTTCTCGAAATTGTTAGAAATGTCAACATTCTAATTATACTATTACTTTTTTTCGTGTTATATGCCTTTTAGTTATGCGATTACTGGTATTTTGGTACAGTTCTTTGGTGATTCTGTAGCCCCAGGCCACCATATTCGAGGTATTATGATCCTCCTTTCCAGAAAACCCGAAGTTATATAGGCAACACGTTTAATCACCTATTTACAGTTTTGAAGCAGGCCTTGAGACTGGTGACTAACACGATGTCATCAAACTCCTATGATTCGAAAACTTTTGGCCAAGGTATATTTGGCTTCATGGAAGAAAATCGACTATTCAACGGATTTTATTTACAAGCAATTACCCTCAAGCGTGTAGTCCTTCATAAGGATTAATATATAACCTCATTTAACCTTTTATTGAACAAGATTTCTAAAGAAAATACAAAGTAAAATGTTTCAACTGATAAGGTTACCTCTGAATCCTGTAGACTTTATATGGTATCACTTCGAACATAAAGCATTCAGGAATCCTCTTAAAATCACTTATTACTGCAATGTTACTGCAATTTTATCCAAGGACGAAAATGTTAATATGTTTCAATTGGAAAATGTCACAGACACTTAATATATTGCAGGCAGGTGGTCAAAGTAAACAGGTAGTGATCTACATCATAAACTTGTGTTATTTTTTTAAAATGTTCCTCAAATATAAAGCCGAAGAGTCGCTCAAAGTAGAAGGTTGATTTGTCATGCTGTCTGAAGCGTGAGAGAAAATAACACACCCTTGTGAAATTAAATTGAAACAAAACGAATATCTTCCTAGGCTCTTTCACATATTCCCTAGTCACATGTACGTCGTCTCTTGACATTGTTTTAATTTTCCACCGCATTTTCCTTTACGAATGATAGATCCAGTTTTGTTTATTCTCCTTGATAACCAGAGTGACATTTGAAAGGCTGACAACAATAATATTCGCGATTTCTGTTAGGTTTGCCAGTGTGTTCGTGCAGCGTTATAGTTTTCAAATGCTTCTTGGAGTGACGTCTTCTGCAGTCAATGGCCGTAGGACAACTAATCGACAATCGAGACAATAGTGTCTGGGCGTGAGAAAAAAATTTGATGCAATCATGCATGACGCAATATTTTTCAAGGCCAAAAATATTATTATGCACTCCCAAAATATATTTATAATACCTCACAGGATTACATATGACTTAATCAGAGGAAAAAATACAAATCGATTACACCCTGCCACTTTAGTGGGTTTAAAAGTGACCGTATGATAAAAGAAAGGAAACTAAAGCAGTTGTTTCAATTCAAATGATGAGGTTATGTATGAAAGATAACGGTTAACTATGGACTAGAAGAGAATAAGTTGGTAGTGATCGAGTACGCACGATATTAGGAGTCTGTCTTACAAAAGGAGCAGATCTACGCGAAAAGTTCATGGTGAGATAGTAAAATGACAAATATTGACTGGAGCTACAATAGTTAGGAAGTTCTGCAGACCTGTGATTGTGCATGTTCTGAAGGCGTAGCACAGCCAGAACAAAAGTCATACATTATGATACAGTTTGAGAATCCTTTATCCGAAATTCTTGGGATCGATTGGCAGCTTGGGACTGGAGTATAAGGATAAGCATGATATCCATTTTTATCACGTACACAATTTAAAAGTAATTTTATTAAGTTTTTTTGTACATACAGATACGTTAGTAATTGTCACATCGATTTTTAAGTGATCAAATTGATATTTCACGTAAAAAATGTTTTGAACCTTCTGTACGTGTACAAAAAAGATCACTACAAAAGTACAAAAATGCAGTACTTTTTGACCTTTTGAATAATATCTTGATTGAACACGAAATACCTGGTAAATAATTTAGGACAAAGGTGTTGCTGTGATAATCGATAACAAAAAAAAACTGACGCCAACGTATGCTATGAAGATGGGCTGCGGTACCACCGCCTAGGGTAGATGAGGTTACTTACAACATCTGCGCATCACTTAAAAACATTTTCAGTAATTTCTAAAAAATTTCATTATTTGGCAAGCACCTGAAATACATTCGGATTTTGGAGGTTTTCGGATTTGGTAATATCGGACGAAGTATACTCAATTTAACTGATTCTAAACTGGAACAAGCCTTTTTTTCTAATCTATCAAGTGAGGTTTGAACGTGCGTTACAACCGTATCCAACTTGATCGTACTTCAATGCAGTTGGAACCTTTCTATGAGAAAGAGCAGCTAGATTTCACACACACACACACACACACACACACATATATATATATATATATATATATATACATGTGAATGAAACGATTTGTCTGAACATTATTTTTGATTGATACTCATATTTAAGTATATATTCTGTTTTATATTCAAACATTAAATATATATTCGACCGCCTTGATTATTTACGATACATTTGTGCTACCAAAATGTTATTTATCGCAAATTATCAGGCCGGTAGAAATAAATATATATACTGTTTGATTATTAAACAGCATATCTAATTAAATATGAGTATCGATCAAAAATAATGTTCAAACAAATCGTTTCAAATTGTCGGTTGTTTAAAGACCATTTCGTTAATCTTATATATATATATATATATATATATATATATATATATATATCCGAGTGAGTATAGAATGAGAAAAAAAATTTCCGTCCAAAGCATTAATTTAAAACAGTGCTCGATATATAATGTATAGAGCTGTGAATATTTATTATAAATTATGTTTTATAACATGTACATAATTTCTTTTATATATGTCCTCTTCTCTACAATCATATGGCTGTTTCAGTGTCTGGGACCCAAACACCTCCTCGGGAAAAAGAAAGGTTTGGAATCATTCTCTGTTTATATTTGGTTCGTTGTTGTCGTGGGAGTTGGTTGGGGTTATTGGTAATAAAGTTAATGTGTCTCTCGTTTTGACCGTTCGACCCTCGAAGAATCTGGTGTGTAAGTGCGAAATTGTTGATTAATGGTATTATCTGTTGGGATGTACGTCCTATCAGTCGGCTATATCTTCCGGTTAGAATTTCTAAGAGAGATTCGTGTTGAGTTGTCATTTTTATGGTTGGCTATCGTTTAATTGATCGATATCTGCTGTTAGTGGACCTAATTCATGTATTACCTTTGATCCTGTGTCTAGGTTTTCACTTTGGGTTTAGGGGAGATACATGGTAGGGGTGGGGTGTTTTTTCTTTCGAATTTTGTTTTTTTCGGTATGGAATATTTTTTTATATTATAGAGATTTTATAAATAAATCTACTGGAGGTAAGGTTGATAAAACCAGAAAATTAACACACCAGATTCTTCGAGGGTCGAACGGTCAAAACGAGAGACACATTAACTTAATTACCAATAACCCCAACCAACCCCCACGACAACAACGAACCAAATATAAAAAGAGAATGATTCCAAACCTTTATTTCTTCCGATGAGGTGTTTGGGCCCCAAACACTGAAACAGCCATATGATTGTAGAGAAGAGGACATATATAAAAGAAATTATGCACATGTTATAAAACATAATTTATAATATATATATATATATATATATATATATATATATGTGTGTGTGTGTGTGTGTGTGTGTGTGTGTGTGTGTGTGTGTGTGTGTGTGTTGCTCTGGATATTAATCATTAATCATTAAGCTTCTATATTATTTCACATTTTTAGTATTTTACTAGCAGTATAGCCCTGCGTTACTCGGGTGTAATGAAAGCTTTAAAACTTATCTATGGTCCTGTAGCTCAGATTCTTTGGACGTTGGCACGATTTCTGGTATTGATGTGAAATAAGTTTTTCGTCGGAAACTGAATTTTGAAGGTTAAATCAAAAGAAAAGGGTTGAAATAGGATATAAGGGTATCGATTTCCAATATCAGAATCCAACAAGTCATCCAAGGATAAACTAAGTAAATCCATAAAAAAACTTATCGTATCCATCGGGAGTAAAATTGGAGAAAATGAGCCATATTGATGGATGAATATCGGTTTTTGATCAGATTCGGAAAAAATAAATAGCCCATGATCTGACAGGAAGGCTGAAAAATATTTCTGTGAAGGTTGATGAGAATCAGATGAAAATTGTGGATTTGTATAAAGGACATACAGACAGACACACACACACAAAAATCTTTCCTTATATATATATATATATATATATATATATATATATATATATATATATATATCTCAGCATACCGTGTGGGTATAGACGAATCCAAAGGAGTATCTTGTACATACAGTGGTAGGATAACTCGCTAAGAGAGCTCTAAATATATATGTATATAAATACATATAGAGCAAATATAAGAAAAATTAAGACAGACATGTTATTTCATGGTGAATCGGAAGTGTAGGACTATTTCAGGCGAATCATCGTCAGCTTTTGTCTTTATTTTACAAAAGATTTTACCCGAATGAGATTAACAAAGACCTGAAAAAACGAATAAAAATAACGGTCGCTCCCTTAAAAGAGAAAATTTACGAAGAAATACATCAGTTTGTCGGACACATACACATATTCATACATAATCATATATGTACGCAACATATAATCAGATGACACGCGTAGCGGCTAATGTCAACAAAAGTTCGAAGAAACATTCGTCTTACAGTTAGGTAGGTTGCAGACCCGTGGATTTCAAACGCAAAGAAAGTGGGTTAGGTGAGAAAGAGAGAGAGAGAGAGAGAGAGAGAAAGAAAGAAAAAGAAAGAGAGAGAGAGAGGGAGAGCGTTAAAAAGAAAGGGTAAGTATCTCCAAGCTTAAACGAAAAGGGAAGAAGAAAAAAGAAAAAAAAAAGAAAAACGTAGCCGAAGAATAAATTTAAATTAGAAAGAAAAGATGACAGAATAAATTTAAAATAGGAATAAATACTAAAAAAATAAATAAAAATATATAAATTTGAAATAGGAATAAATATTAAAAGATGATAGAATAAATTTAGAATAGGAATAAATTTAAAACAGAAAGATAAGATGATAGGAGAAAATGAGAAAATAAAAAGGAAAATAAAAAATAATGAGTTAACGGTGAAAGCAACTGGAGTCTAAAAATTAAAAAAATATATTTAAGAGATAATAGTTAATATGTTGTAATCACAAAATACTCACATTATTATATAAAAAATTGTACTAATTATACAATCAACAAAACAAATATAATACAATACAATATTTAAAAAAATTTTTTTAAATCTTTTCTAAATTTGAAAAAACGTTAATTTAAAAGTAAACTTAATTATTCTATTTAAATTTAGTTGTTTAAAATTAATTAAGTTTAAAAATAAATTTACATATTACTAGTGAAAGGATAAAAAATTGGAACTTTTTTAAAAACCTAAGAAAATTAAACAATTAAGATATAATAGTTAATCAATTCGTTTTAATCATAATTACCACCACATCAATCATATAATCAAAATTATACTAATTGTTCGTTAAACAATACTACAAAAATAATAATACCATAGTGTAGGCAAATTTTCCGGTCAGCCGTACAGTAGTAATACCGTATACTTTTAGTACTGTAAAAAACATATATATGAACACATACAACTCATATACACACGTAAATGCGTACATAATTACCTGCATACATACATATACGTATACCCATATATATACACGTACCACAGATAAATATATACATATACACACATACGAACTCACACATATATATACACACACTCAAACACCAGCAAAAACAAAATATGTAACCAATGCCATAGACATATAAAAACCCGTACATATAGATAGATAGATCTCCGAAAACAATAGTTGAAACCATTGTTAAGTAAAGTGATACAGTTGAAATGAGTAGCACGTGACATACGGCTCACAATGTATCAAGGACTAATATCGAGTAGTGACAAGGGAGTCGGCAGCTTAATTGAGTCTATAGTTTAATATTGGTTAGTTCTATATTGGAATCTATGGGTTAGGTTTTATACTTGAATATACGCAGGAGACTCCGTTTCGAGATGTATTTACCCTAAAAATGCAGCCAAATAATTCTACGCCCTACAAAGAGTAGATAGATAGATAGATAGATAGATAGATAGATAGATAGATAGATAGATAGATAGATAGATGTGAACAGAATAAGATAGATAGATAGATAGATATATAGATAGATAGATAGATAGATGTGAACAGAATAAGATTAGATAGATAGATAGATAGATAGATAGATAGATAGATAGATAGATAGGTGTGAGTTTGTAACCCTGGTTTTCACGCTCTTGCGATCGTCACGCAAACAAGAGTTTGTTTGACGATCTCAAGAGCGTGAAACGCAGAGTTACAAACTCACACCTAGCGCTTTTAAATAAGTACCACGCATATATAATATATAAACAATATAATATACATAACAAATTGCATATATATATTATATTGATATTTATAATTATATACATACGCTTTTCACACAAACACACACACATATATATATATATATATATATATATATATATATATATTAACCTTCAATATATATAAATACTTTACAATTAAACAATATATATTCTGTAGAATAATATGATATGCGTAAAGTTTTCAGTGGAATGAAAGACGGGCCAAAAATCGACATAGTTTAAACCGGCTCCTGTGTCTACATTTAAACACTAGTTCCCTCCTCAGATTCAGCAGATCCAACTGGTGTTTGTGTCTTATAATAGATATCTTTTCTTCCAAACGTAATTGACAGCACTCTAAATATTAATTGGATATACTTTTTGGGTTATCTTCTCCGTTTTACGGATTTACCATAATTTCCTTGATATATACCAATGGTGTTACTTAGGCTTTCTAAATAGTTGATGTGCCTATACTGAAATCTATCAGTTTATGGTATCGCCTAAGGCAAATCTTCAGGCAAGAATTTGTAAAAAGTGTGTATTGCCTAGAAGCCTTACTAAATGCAAAAATGTACATTAACGAATTAATTTTTCTAAAATGGATTCACATTAAGTACTTTTGCAGATGTGAATGTAAAAATATGTAAGCCGACACACCCGCCTACAGATATGCATATACTTGCCTGTTCATCCAGAAGGGCATGTATATCATGGTGTTTCCTAAGTGTAGCACATTGGCACAAGGCCAAAGAAATTATGTACTTCATGTAAGGATCGATTTCCCTACAAATAGCTAGCAATTATCTTCGTTACCTAGCCATTCTAACATACGTCGGATCTAATGACGGTTCCCTTAGCTGACACGTTTTGTCCTCTAGGGGGAATTTATCAAGCAAAACTGAAAGGACTTATTTCCTTGCACATGCGTATGTACAACAGGAGGTGTATTATTGGTTAATCAAGGTTTTTGCATTCGAGAACGTTTATTAATATTCATCTTATAGTTGAAAAGTTAGTTAAAAATGATAGGGAGACTAAGTGCGCTGATTCAGAATCTGGTAAGAAACGGTAAACGATTAATAACATTTAAGAAATATTTTAGTTTTTCTGAAATTAATTCACAAGCACACGCACACACACGTATATGGGGGATAAATATAATTTTAAAATGATATATGTATGTGTGTGTGTGTGTGTGTGTGTGTGTGTGTGTGTGTGTGTGTGAATTATAAAAGGAAAAAAGGGTACAAAAATGAAAACATAGGCCAATCTAGCTTGTTTCACTTTCATTAAAGTTTCTTTATAAAAATGATTGTTGATACATGTGCATATATGTAACGTTAGTAAATATATGTGCATATATGTTTCACATGTATTGAAGCAAAGGATAATTTTTCAACATATCTGTGAGGGATATTTTGGATGGTTGTTAATGTAGAATTGCTGTCTGTCTAAGTATATTTTGAACGGTAATGTTAATTAATATCTGTATGTGCGTATCAATACAATCGTCGCGTATATTAAAGCAATTGACAACTTTTAATTTGTGAGGAATAATTTTAAGTGTGATAGTGCATGTTACTGTTTATTTAGAAACGATACACATATATTAACTAACGTTACCGTTAAACATACATTGAAACAGACAAAGGTTAGTATTTGTCTACATTTCTGAGATGAGGTAGTATTTACAGTATTTACATTATTTGGACTGTAAATCTTTGCTGCCATTTGTACGACGTTTCAGCTTTTGTATGCTCCGGCCTTCTTCAAATGCTAGGAATTTCGAACGGAACACTTTATTACAATCAATAGGGTATATGATCTTCATACCTTGCGTAGTAGAGCCTTTCTTGTAGTCCTGAGTTATCTTCCTTTAACTCTGTAAGTTACTTGTTCTCCACTGCAATAGCCTGGTATTGAACTCACAACTTCTTGGGTCAAGTCACAGGAACTAACCAACGTCTATATCTACTGGGCTATATGTCCTTAAGGACAAATGGCAACAAAGATGAGGACAATAGTCCGAATAATATAAATATGTGTTTTTTTCTTTATTTTTATTAGCTTATCGGATTCGAATCCATATATTTAAATTATACATAGTCTTTTATCTAATTGACGTTATACATAGTTGAATTGAAATTAAGTTAACAAAGACATCCAGAAGAGATATAGAATGTGAACCTGGAACAATCTAATCCGGTGGACGAAAAAAAGGTTTTAATTAAAAATTCTAATCACCTGCAAAGGCCGGAAATGGTCAAATTGTAGTGATTATTGCAATAAAGATGAGTACAACAGTCCGAACAATTTAAAACAATACGTTTTCTTTTAGTCAATGTGTTTGACAGTTTTGTTTACTGTATATCTTATCTGTAGAAATGAATAAGACTACCTGCTAGTTAAATATGCATATTTTGAATCAAATTATCGATAGGCGAAGACACCGAGCATAGAAGAGGTAATTTTGTAGTAATGCACACGCAGATTTAGTGTTATCTCTTTTCATGACCTGGAATCACGGATTTACACATTTTACTACCGCTGCACGTAGTTTCAGTGCGTGTGTTTCTATGAATATTTTCATAGCAATTGTTTTGTTTAGCTTTCTTCTTTAATCGTTAGGCATCAGAAGTTTGTTCTTGCTGTGTTGAACATTGGCAACCCTGTCTTAAATTGGGATAGTTTAGTGTTATTTTCCGTCAATGTTAACTAAGTTAACAAAGATAGGAGAATTTATTTTTCTTATTACTTAGTTTATTTCAACTCCCAGCCCTTGTTAGATGACCAGAGGTGTTAGTTCTCTGGTGGATGTGGGACACCTTTCGAATTTCAAGTGATAATTTCCTATTAATTGTTTTGTCTAAATGACAGTATAGTTTATTGAGTGGTTAGACGAATTATTGTTTTTAATTAATTTGTCCCGCATTAATTTCGTCCGTAAATCTGTGACACGATAACTAGGCATATATGTATTTTGTTGTAATGGATTAGGATGGAGGATAGTTAGGGATGGAAAATAGTTTGGAAACGTATTTAGCAGGGGTGAGGGGGAAGAGGGAAAGAATAAATGGGTGAACGCTTTTTCTTTTATGAGGAAAGTTGTGGAAGAGACAGGATTGTCCGATTACTGTTTTGAATCCTACCCCTCTTCCAGTAGATGGTTGACTCAGTGATTTAATGTGATAAAGAGATACAGTTCAGCAGGTGGGTTTTCGATGACCCGGTCAAAGGCTGTCCTTTACTGTATCTTGACCACACATTAAGAATTTTCCGGCGGAAGCCTTATTAAGATAAAAAAAAAAGATAACTGAAATTTCAGACTTACAGTCGCCAATGTTTATCACCGGTGGTTTAAAGCATTTCCGGATTTCCGGATTTCCGTATTCATTTTAAATAAATAGAGTCAGTTAAGTTAAGTGAGAGGAGTCCCGCCGGGCATGTGCTTGAAGTAAGAAACTCCGTTCGTCTTGTTTCAGCCAGTTCGGATTTGTCGATCTCCATTAGAGTTAGAGCTGTGTGTCACATTCGCCTGCCCCAACCGACACGGCTAACTCTAAACGAATAAAGCATCCTTTTCAACTCATCCAAGTTGTGGAAGTTCGTTCCTTATAGTCAATCTTGTACCCCCAGCTATCCGGCCGACATTTTCAACAAACTCCCGGCAAACATCACAGCGTGGAGAACGGCCGCTGGAGAAATTGTTAGGACGGGCCTTTGGGGTGTTACAAATCGATGTATCTACCAAATTTAAGGACTGTATTCTTTTTTTTTATTACTAACAATGTTTTCTTTAGTTTCTTGTAAATAAATATACTATAGATTGTAAATAAACATTAGGATTAGATGTTTAAATTATTTTATTCCTCCTTGCGTAGATAAATTGTGCGTGAAAAGGACCTCCAATCCGTGGTGGATTGGGGTAAGAAATGGCTCGAAAAATCCAATTCTTCCAAAACAAAGCTGCTGTCAATTAACCACCATAGACAACCGCACCTCCCTCCCATTAGTATGGAACAGGATGGCCTCCCAGAGAATAAAACACTAAGCCTGCTTGGACTGATACTCTCAGCGGACCTCAAGTGGAATGACTACGTCGAATCCATTGCTAAATCCGCTGCTATGAAAGTCGGCTCTCTGTGCAGGGCCCGAAAATTCTTTCCGTCTGAATGTATCCTGCACTTATATAAATCTACCACCCGCCAGTGTATTGAGTAATGCTGCCACATCTGGTCGGGTGCCCCTGCTATTCTCCTCGGGGTTCTTGACAAAATACAGCGAAGAATCTGTAATGTGATTGATACCGACTTGGCTGACCGCCTGCAGTCACTCTCTCACCGGCGTGACGTGGCTTCCCTGTGCCTCTTCTATAAATACTTTCATGGCTTCTGCTCTGACGAACTTAAATCACTGGTGCCCCCTAGATGTGAATTTGCACGAGATACTAGATTGGCAACTAGGTCCCACCCTTTTACAGTGAAACCGATGAAATGTAACCGCAATTTCTACTCCAACAGCTTCTTTCCTCGCACTTCCCGCCTGTGGAATTCTCTACCACATGCTTGCTTCCCCGACGGCTACAACCTCCAGGAGTTTAAATGTAGGGTCAATAGACACTTCCTAACACACTAACTTACACCCACTCTCTCCCTATGTACATCCTAAGTCGTCTATCACCCTCCTGCTGACATTTCCTATACCCAATCGCTCTATGTAACCCCCTGCGCTATAGTGGCAGTGGAATGCATTGCTTGGGGTGACACGATTAAAAAAAAATATTTGTACTAGTTAGGACTTTATAATGACTAAGAGGTATTATGGTGGCTGTAGTAAATATATTAAGAATATGATGTTTTGGTGTTAGGGATATTGCAATTTGTTTGGGACAGTGTGGCTAGCTGCGTTTAGATATAAGTTAGATGAAGACCATCCCTCCTCTATCCCCCTTTTCGTCTTGTGCCACCTTTCTTGTAAAATAGCTTTCTTTTCAGAGTTCCTGACTTTACAAATTTAAGCGTAGTAATTGAAGGTCTTATCTTTTTACTGCTGAAATTTCTAGGTGTAAAGTCAGTCAGTTAGATGCCATACGTGATACACGCTTTTGGGCGATCATGTCTCGAAAGAGACATGACTTACTGAGTAGAAGATTATCCCGCAGTAGGTTGCCATTGCTTTCTGTCCTATTATTTAACCCATAACTGGAGGGAAGAGACGGATTAATACCTTTCCCAAGGGTATTTGTTCGTAAGTAAATGCAAGGAATTCAACTAGAATTCGAACTCGGCTCCCCGAGTTGTCGTTCCGAGTCGATAACCACTGCACCACAACGCACATCCAGGTGTAACAGCAAGTGTTAGAAAAATCCCTCGAAATGGGCTCTAAATAGTTGAAAGTAAGTAGTCTCTTATCTGATTGACATTATCTTCTAGGCAGAAATAAGTCCTTCTTCAATGCCATAAAAATCTATGATCCTCTCTACCTTACCCACGCTTTCATCAAAAAGCTTTCGGCCAATTTTGCTATGAACACATCTTCGTATGTAAGTGTCGTGCTTTATTTTGCAGACTTTTCGTGTTTTTTCTTACAATCCCGAATATTATTATTATTATTATTATTATTATTATTATTATTATCATCACTATCATCATCATCATCTTCCTCCTCATTATTATTATTCCTTTCTGTTGAAATGTACATGCTGAAATTATAATTAAGCATTACTGTTATTTGTTTATTAATTTAAAATGTATTACGAAATATTAAGTAATATCCACAGCTAGCTACGTTCATGTATCATATTTTTAATCTGATTGGTCATTTTTGGTGTTGGGAAAATCTGCAGAAATAGAAAAACTGAAAAAAAAAAAGATAAAAGGGCTTCAAACTAGGCTCTTTATAGTTGAAAGAATAAAGGCTCTTTATATTTGAAAGGCTCTAATATTTGATATAGGCTCTAACCTGATCGACTTCATACCCTAGGCAATGATAAAGAGGTTTCTTGTAGCCATAAAGAACTAAGTCCTTCTGTAATGATTCGAATTTCATCAAAACGTTCGAATATTTTGACCAAGAACTTTGCTCTGAAAATATCTACGTATGTAAGGTGTGTACTTCTTTTTGTAAATTTTCTGGGTTTTTCTTCCCTTCTGGAATAGTATATTATTATTATTGTTATTATTCCTTCCTGTTGAAATGTAAATGTTGGTATTATAATTACGTAGTATTGATAATTTTTCTATTCATTATTATAAATATATGTCCACAGATACATTTATGCATCATATCTTCAAACTGAGGAATCAGAGAGATAGAGAGAGAGAGAGAGAGAGAGAGAGAGAGAGAGAGAGAGAGAACTCGAAGTAGGCTCTAAATAGTTAAAAGAATATAGTCCCCTATCTAATTGACCTTGTCCTCTATGAAGTTTTCAGGATGTTTTTTTAACCATAAAATCTTTAAGAACGTCTTTACCAATTCCGTCTTTAAGTGCTTCAAAGCTCATCAGAAAACCGGAATGTTTGGACAGCATCTCTGAACGCACCTTCTTATGTAATTGGAGTGTTTTAGTTTGTACTAAATGCAACGTCAATCTTCTGGCTCCTTGAATCTGTTTTTTATTGCTTTCTCCCCTCAAGTTTTCTCGGTTTCTGACACTCCCAATATCCCCTTGTCTCTTAATGGATTTAACGTCTTGCTTGTGGGGAAAATAATAAAGACATTATTGTGAAACAATAATGACTAAGAGAAATACAAGTCTGTTATTTCATGAAGTTGAATATGCTTTTGTAGTAATCAAATAACTAAACCTAGAATCGGCAGTCAGTTGCAAATTACCGACTAGAGTCAGGCGACTTATTCGTAAGCTGGCTATATTTCTTTTCCTTTCGTAAAAATAAATCAACATTTCGGTAATGGGGGGTTCTGAAACGGAGATCTTGGTTTTTCTCAACTGTCCACATTAGTTATTAGAATTCCATGATATACTAATCCTGAATAAAACGGTCGGAGAGCTAGAATAAACTAAAAATTCGGTGACCTGCGTCGAGAAGGTCCCTTGCTCGTGGTACCGTGTTAACACCACTCCTTCACGTGAGTTTAACCCGCCAGTTGAAGTGGTTTACCGGGGCATGGCAATTTTGATTCATCACGTAAGCGATGGTTAAGAACCAGTGATGACCGTCCACTCGGAGGTGTAGCGTAAAAGAGTTCAAAAGTACTACATCTCTCCAGCGCCACCTATGTCTCCCCCACACACACTGTTGCTGATAAAGCGAGAATTTTCTCGCTGAAATGGCCATTCAACGAATTCAAATTTCGGAATGTTTTAACATACTATATATATATATATATATATATATATATATATATATATATATAATACAAGCAGTATGGGAAAAACGAATATTAAGAAGGTCTTAATTATAAAGATTATTTGAAGAACACACTCAGCCGGGATATCTTTCACATTCCTTATATAATACCCATGGGTTTCGGTTGTTTTAATCTTTTTTGGCTCTCTCATCTGTTTCTATCGAGGTCTATGCAGGTTATCTCTACCAACTCTGTTTCCTGTAGGATTTAATCAGTGACTAATTGCAATTAACATCAAACACGGATTGTCGTTTTGACATGATATCCATTTGGGACGTTAGAAAATTCGTTCTGTAAAAAGAGATAATTGCCTTCTTCATCCGTATATCGATAATCTCATTGTAAATAAATATATTCACGACTTAATAACGAAGTGCATAGCAAACTTACTACTGATTATTATATTTCAAACCCGTGGAGAGTCTTCGCCATAATTGAATATCTTTCCTACAATCACGAGGCGGCCATTTTGAATATTTAATGAAGGAAAATGACTGAATTAGCATAATTTGGTCGCGTTTTCTTGGACAATTATATAATAAAGAATATAAATTATTTGGAGATCTTTTAACCAGTTTTGACAGCTTATTAAGAAACAAAATTTTCAGAATTTCCTTTTTCTGTAATTTCTTTTTTCTGCTAATTATTCTTTATTACAAAAATGCTCCTCACCGAAAATACATTTAGGGAAAACAAGAACGAAATTCATAAGAAAATTATACGCGTCTTAAAAACTAAAAAAGGTTAAACATTTTTTACGCTGTTGTTTTTGTTTAGCAACTTTCTGCTGTTTTGAGCCGTAGACTATTATCTTCAAAATTATATTATTGTTAGAAAAAATTTTCAAACTGAACTCATAATAACACGATTTCAGGATATGCTGGGCTTGGAAGATATATAGATAAATTGCATTCAGTATAAGTTCTTATGAAGGAGTTCTGTAAATTCTCCAAACTGGAAAATAAAAAATAAAATCCTAAAAAATGGCCATAGATCAAGAAAATTGTATCTCTCGATTATTACGATAAAGAACGACACTGAGAAATTTCAACTGTAATAATTATATGTAACATTAAATGTTTAGCTCAAATCCATATTTCTATCTTATATCTCGTTTCTGCACAGACAAAACGTCATAAAAATCTGGTCATTCTGTCGCGGTTTTCATATGACAAGTGTCTTTGACAAGCTAAACCCCTTAGTTTCAACAGACCAAACTTTTCCACCTGAGACCATCCTTGCCACGTACACAAAAATAAATTGTTATGGAGTAACACACTTATTCCTCAGATAATGAATTTCCTTCCTATATTAAGAGTTAACAGGAAGTTAACGGGTGAAGTTCTTAGGAGTTCTTGGGAAGTTCATAGGAGTTCTTTAGTATTCTATGGGAGTTCAGTAGAACTACTACGCAGTTGAAATTAGTCGGCAGTTAGCCGAATACTAAGGAGTCAGCTTCAATGGAAGATTACCAAGTTCCTAATATTTTGGGTGCGTTAAGTCGACTAGCAACCGACATAACACGATTATAACCTTCAGTGCAAAACATTACTCCACAACATAAATAATCCTCATTCCTTTCTTATTGTTTTAGTATAGAGTAAGTTCTAACAGATTCTTACCGAGGCAGGATGTTTTTACGATCGACACGCAGTTTTAATTTCTTTAAGTCTAAGAGTAACCATTATCTTTGCTGCATAAACTCATATAATTAAATTCTTCCCTATTTATTTTGCTCATCCAATACCATACAGTAATTCACTACCTTGAGTGATTCTTGGGCATTGTATTGGGTGAAAATTAGTATGAATCTATACAATAAAGACAAATCATACTAATTAATATTATACTAATAGATAATGATTACGTACAAGATGTAACTTTAGCATATGTACAAGAGTATCAAATTGAATAATTTGTACTTGTCCGGTTACCGAAGGTAATCAACGTTGAGATATGTCAATATTGAGACGAGTTTAAGCCTGAGTATTGTCTAACTGCATATCAACCTCTGTGGGTTATTTAATACCAGAAAGGTGGTGTTTAAGGATATTTTTTTAATGTTCGCTAATAGTGAGAATGTTCATTTATTCAGATAAAAATTCATTTTTTTCATTTTAGAAAACTGAAGATGTCTCGTAGCTTTATATTAAAAAATGCATTGCTGGTAATAAATTTCCCTTCAAAAATGTATTATGGCAATAACTTTTTCCTTCAAAAATGTATTATGGCAATAATTTTTTCCTTCGAAAATGTATTGTTGGCAACATTTTTCCTTAAAAAATGTATATTTTTCTAAAGTCTATTTTTTATATTTTCATAGTGTTTTTATCCCAGTTTAGGAGTTAACTATTTTCCCATAGCTTGGACCACAACAGGTGCTACCTCTGCGGGTCAGGGTAGACCTGGGAACAACAGCAATGAAGACGTGGTTAAATGGGATTCACAATCTTCCAATTAGAGGACTTGCTGCCGAATTCAGTTTATCGTCATACCCAGGACCTCGAGACGTGTGATCGCTTGAGAATAGAGGGTAGTCTAAACTTAGAGGTGATGTGTGAATGGTTTAATGTATATCGGATCGAAATAAGAAGTATGAGAGACGAATTCGAACTGCAGTTGGGTTCGATACATTCGTTGACGCGCAGATACCGTTGAGCGATCACAAATCGAAAAGAAACACGATCACCAAAACGAGCCACACTCACCTTTACCAACACACACTTAACCAGCGTGGTTAAGTAATGGCCCCTTTTCTACGCAGGAATCTGGCAAGGGCCAACATCAAACAAAAAACCTTTACAGACTAAGAAAAATTGTTTATTACAGTTTTGTACGCAGTAACTCAATGCAACACCAATGAACACGAATGTTATTATACATATTACATGAATAAACCGTGCCTTAATCCTTCACCACTGATTACTGTTCCTTTGATCTGGATGCACAAAATACAGAATTGTTGCTGTAGCTTGCTTGTTTTATTCGATATAGACTATGCCGATTTCTTCCCCTACAAAGACGAAAGTCTTTCAAAGACGACGCTTATCAAGTAGATGTTCATAAATTAAAATAAAAATTCTGATTAGTTAAATAAATTTTTCTATCTTCCCACATCCATATATGACAAACCTATTGTTTCTTATATTAAAATGACAATCATTTTTCCAACAATGATCATGCCTGATGACGAGGTAAAAATCTCGAAACATAGAAATTTCCGTGTCGCAATGTAAACTGTATTAGTTTTAAATAAAATAATCAAAATTTTATTATATAAAAAACCAACCATAGGGTAGACATGGATCGAATAAAATTCCTTATCTAAAAAAAAACTAACACTAAAACAGTGTTCAATACAAGTTAAAGCGAATCATATTTATTTAGAATTTATAACATAAAGATACTATTTTGTTTTGGCACTACCTGTCTTATCAAATGACGGTGCCGATTTTGAATTAAAGAGTTTTTAAGGGTTCGAAATTAGCGAAACAATCTCAATCAGGGAGACATGGTTGAAAATCTTCAACTTGAAATCAGCACCGTCACTTGATAAGACACAAGTAGTGTCAAAACAAAATAGCTATTTTTGTAGTAATATTATAACATTTGTTATAAACTACGAATATTCGACAATACCCGGACTAAATAAATGCTTTACAAAATTTTACCTATCCCCAAAACAATTAAATACTTATAGATTTAATTATAAACGACCAATAGTAATTTATACCTGAAACAAGTAAATGGTTACAGAATAAGATATAAATTACTAATATTTACCTTCCCCCTAATGAGGTACATTTTTATAGACTGAAATTCAAATTAGCAATATTCGCCTACACACAAAACAAATAAATGACTATATAAAATCAACGAACCGAACCCCCCATATCTTAAAATAAAAAAAAAAAGTTTAATCATTAGAGAATCATTTTCTCTACCAAGAGTAATCTTTGGTTTGATAGCAGCAGCAGCATCACTAATCACTTTAGAACTTGACATCCGTGCTGAAAGCGAAAGAGAAAATAATTCATGGGTAGCCTGACCCGAGAGAGTTAATCTAGCGAAACCTACCCCTCTCCATGTTTAACCACTGCCAATGTACTTCAATTTGAAGGATCACCTTGGTCACCAACATGTTGATTCTGCCGGAAGAATTTTTGGGTCCAGTCCTCTGGCTTCAGTTGAGAGAATTCTCACGGATCGGTGACGTGTCATCACTGCACTGGTTACATGCATAGATATGGAGGCCAGTATATCCATTGTAGTAAATCAACTTTTACACTAAAAGAAGTTCATCTACCAGGTCATGTTTTTATGCAGGCGGGTGTGTAGTCAACCTCTTCACCAGAAATAAAATCCTTGTGAGGGATAGGGTTTAGTCGTCGATAACTCAATCATGCGGTAGGTAATACTGTTTTACATGGTAATGGTAGCAAATGTTCGTGGCACCGCACATAAAAAATTATATAAACGCACGCACGCACGCACGAGACTTGTTAAGGTCAAAGGATCACTAAATATACTGCAGCCTCAGCGTCGTTTCCTATGCAAGATAATTTCTCCAGGGATATTTACTCTTCTCCCGCACTTGAAAGAGATGTGACACAAGGTCTTTTTTAATGTGGTCAAAAGATTACCTGTCCACCGCGGCGGATAGGTTCAAAACTGGTCTAAATTGATCTTAATCGGTTATTCCGCACCCCAGCCAAACGGCCAGAGCCCGGGTGGTAAATATCTCCAGGTTGGTTTATTATTTCAGTTTTTGTTCTTCTAGAGCTGTTGCCACCGAAGCTTAATAAGATCAAATCCTTCCTGCTGTCTACCCGTAGATGAGGAAGAGATATATTCATACCTTTCCGATGAGTATTATTACTCCGTATGCAAATGCAATGAACTCGTCTGGAAAGCGAACTCGAAAGAGATTCCTCGATACAAACTATACATTTACTTCACCGTGTCTCTTATCGTTAGTTATAAATGAAAAAAAAAACTATGTCTGGGTTTTGAGTCGGATTAGCTAGTTATAGGATAGTTACTGAAGACCCTCATAAGTCTTTGTCCGCCTCTCCAATTTGGCTTTGTGCTATATCAATGTAATACATTGAAAATAAAGTTATAATTGAAAGAATATTTTGTTCTCAAAACAACGAAAAGAAATGATTTGTTGTTTTGACGATTTTATTTAACTTCACTGATTTAAAAGGAATACTATCATTTTGCTTCCTTTTGAAAAGAATAATATCAGCAACGAAACATTGGATGTCCAAGTGAAGTGTATAAATCTGTATAACTAATAATTCATCTATCAAAAGTTTCTGAGTTAGTATAATAAATTATTTAAGCCATAACAATTCTGGGGACCATCTGGATTAATTTTCTTTTCTCGTAGACTTACATTGAAAATAAATTATGCTCTTGGTAAGCAACGTTATTCCTTTTTAAGTAATTTACTGAAATCCATCTTCGTTACAGGATTGCAGGAACGGCGTCATTTGGTAGAAAAATGTTTTGTGTTGCTTTCAATAAAATATATTTTAAAGTAGTGGACATTTTGATTTTATTGAACAATCCATTTTAATATGGCTCCGCACTTTTAGTTTACCCAGGAATCGATTTGCCTGATCGAAAAACGTATGTACGAAAGAACATTTACTACTGCCATCAAAAAAAAAAACTAAAGAGAATGTATCCTAAAGAAATAAAATTGTATATAAATACGATAGACAAAGCTTATAATGAAATTACATAAAATGCATTAATATTCATTAGAACACGAAGATCAACGAATGAAAATAATAATAGAACAGAATCAGTGTAAAAACGTATAAAATACATTGGGGAGTAATGATTAAGATATATTAAGAAAAACCGGAATTGTGGGAAATTTTGCAATAGAATATCAAAAGAAACAACAACAAAGATATGTAATAATGTCTATGGAAAACAAAGAGAAATTTGTTTTTGATCGGACGTAAATAAAAAACTGAAATTAACAAAGTCTGGACAGGGTTCAACTCAGTCCACTGGATGAGCGATTAGTCGCGGTTACATGTTCGCGAGAAAGTCTAACTAATCATTTATCTCTCTGTGTACCATGATCTTTCAGAACGTGGATAATCATGTGATTCCCCAGCCACCTATAGCTTTCTAGTCCTTAGCTAAATTTGTCCTTAAATACAGTCACCCACCGCAGTTCGATACGAATCCTCCCATTCCCTTGGTTATACCCTCTTACCCTTGATATGTCCGATGAGAGTAAAGTTCTTGAAGCTCATCTTTTTCGTTATGTGACTGAGAAATTTCAACTGTTTCTACCTTTGTCTGCTTACAGCCAACATGCTTTGAAACATTAGTTCCTGGACAACCCTGAAGAAAAACAACGTCGAGCTATGGTCAGTATTTAGAAGAGTGACCAATTGGTAATACCAGATGCTGCAAGCTTGGATGCGCGATTTGTGTAATAGATAATGGCTCGGAATTTTTAGTATGTCAGCCGAGTTCCAATTCCAGTTAGGTTTGTTATATTTACTTACTCGCAAGTAACATCAAGAAAAGTATGAATCCATCTCTTCATCACCCAGCTATAAGTTAATTCTTCTTCTAGGTGCTAGACTGCTACGTGATGTCAGTTCTTCAGTACGGCTGTGAATGCTGGACAATATCATCGAAAATGAGGACAAAACTGGAAGCGGCCGAAATGTGGTTCTACAGAAGGATGCTACGGATATCGTGGACTGAGCATACAAGCAACGACGAAGTGTTAGAAAGAATGGCAACAAAAAGGAAATTGATGCTGAGCATCAGGAAGAGACAACTGAAGTTCCTGGGACATGCGATGAGGAAGGAAAGCCTGGAGAACCTGATACTGACTGGTCAGATAGAAGGAAGGAGAGACAGAGGAAGGCAGCGGATAACATATTTGCAGGGCCTGATCAGGTGGATGACGGAACGGGGGTTGCCAGGAGCAACAGGAGCAAACATACTAAGAGCCACAAGGGCTAGGGAGACGTGGAGATCCATGATCGCCTACGTCCTGAAGGGACAGGGCACATAGAAGAAGAAGAAGGTGCCTTGCTCTTTCAGGACGTAGGCGATCATAATTTTCTACATCTCCTTATTCCTAGAGGCTCTTAGCAAGTAACCACCGTTCTGTCATCCACTTGCTCAGGCCCTTCGAATATGTTATCCGCTGATTTCCTCTGTCACCTTTTGCCGCTATCTTACCTGTTAGTATCAGGTTCTCTAAGCTCTTCTTCCTCATTACATGTCCCAGGAGTTTAGCTGTCTTTTCCTGATGCTCAGTATTAATTTCCTTTTCATTTCCATCTTTTCCAAAACCTCATTATTACTCACATGCTCGATCCATGATATCTGCAGTATCTTCCTGTAGAACCACATTTCAGTTGCTTCAAGTTTTTCCTTCATCTTTGATGATATTGTCCAGCATTCACTGCCATATTAAAGAACTGACATCACATATTCTTTAATTCTAACAAAATTTTCTTGTCTCTTAATACTTTACTCAGATTCTGGAACGCGTCATTTGCAATGCCAATTTGCCTTTGGATCTATGTGTCGCAGTTTCCGTCTTCTGTTAGCACACTTTCCAAATATTTAAACTTTTGTACCTGCTTGATTTTAGTATCCCCCTCCTGTATTTGGCATTTTTAGCTGATCTTTTTGCTGATGACCATGCATTCGTTTTTCTTGCAGTTTTTTTTTTGTAATATTTTTCTGTCACTTTCTTCAGCTACCTTATGTATGATGTCTTCTAGTTTCCTTTCCGTGTCTGTTACCAGTTCTGTATCATCTGCGTACTTTATGTTGTTTAAATTGTGGCCTTCGATTACAAATCCTGGCATAACATCTAGGGTTCTTAGAATAGTCTCGCTGCACAAGTTGAATAGATCCGGTGAAAAGAGGCATCCTTTTCTTACACCCCTTTCTATCTTTTTATATATGCTGAATTCGTTACCTGTTCGTATGCAGGCAATTTGCTTCCAGTAGAGATTCCTGATTACTCTTTGTCTTTCCCAAATATGTCGAGGCTTCTGAGCATCTCCATCAATTGCTTGTGGCGTATTTTGTCAAACGCTATTGTATAATCGATAAAACATAGGTACATGTTCATCTTTATTTGCAATATCCTTTATACGAGCATCCTAATCATAAATATGGCGTTCCTTTTTCTAGTGCCTGTGACGAACCCGCACTGTTCTTGTCCTATCTCTGATCTGATACTGCTTCTCGCTCTATTCATCAGGTTTCGGACGATTAGTTTTGTAATGTGGCTCAGACCTTTATGAGGAAATTATTTCTCTCTGAAAGTTCTTATGATCTAAAATCTTTTTTTAAAATTAAATTAGCGTAAAAAATGCTGATAAACGAATCAATCAACCATTCTTGCTTATTCCGAGTATAACTGCCCTTTTTGTTTATAATTTACTTAAGACTTTTTTGTTATATAAAAAGCACTGTCCATGGTATTCCCAGTATCCTTCTGTAGAACCAAATTTCTATTACCCGAGTTTTTATATTTGAATAGATTTCCCAGCCTTCATTTCCATAAAAAGGAGATTGATAGGGCATAATTTGTTAGTACTCTTAGTTTTTCGTAACGTTTCCCTGTTTCTTGGTACTTTGATTAGATTTTATAATCTATACTTCAATAATCCTACGATCGTTCGGATTTCGGTGACGTCATTACCATCTTCTGACAATACAATTCACATATATTTAAATTCCATGCTCATTTTTTCCAAGTTGACAACTGAAATTTGTTGTTTACATCATTTGTTGTTTCTCCTGTTGACAATCTAAATTTCTGTCTTCTTCCAGCAACGATTAGTCTGTTCTTCTCATCTTCTTTCATCACTCTGTGAAGCACTTATTTTATTTTTACTTTTGTGTTTTTATCAACATAGTGCCATATGCGTGTCTTATATTGTTAAGTTTATGGCCACCTATGATAAATTCTGTTAGGATCACCGTATCACTTAAAATAGTCACGCTATAGAAGTTGATGCTTGTTTTGAGTTAATGATGATTTTTTTGATACGAGTCGTAATTTTGAGCACAAAGCTAGGAGGAGTAGAGCTGGATTCGTTTCTTTACTCAAGTAAATAAATATAACATACCCAACTGGAATTAGGACTCATCTCTAATCGCTCGTTCGGCACAGGTATCAACTGCACACACACACACACACACACACACACACACACACACACACACACACACACACACACACACACACACACACACACACAAGATTACAGCGCTGGTATGCACAAGTGGTTACTGATCTCTATACTGACAGCCTCAACCAGCGACAATTTTTATTGAAAATGACCAGAAATAGATTATTTGGTTTATAAGTACTAATCATTCATACACTGATGTCCTCAGGGACGTATGGTCCAGTAGATACACGAATTGGTGGATAAAAGCATTAACTGAATCCAGTAAATTGACACAGAGAGTTGTGAATTCACTATCTGTCTGCAGCATTGGTGAACAAGTATCTTAGAGAGTTGAGTTAAAGGGTGATGACTGCATGGAATCCAGAAGTAGCATCGCTCATAGAATGAGAATGATATACCTCAATGATCGAAATGAAGGTTTTCTTTCAAAATTAGTAGCACATGAAGAAGACTGGAGCGTATGACAGCTGAAATTTCGCAAATAAAGGTGAGGACAATTATCCGATCAGTGTAAATATTTTAAATGAATTTCTTGTACAGATAAAACATTACTATTCTAAAGTAATCAAAAACAGATTTGTTTATAGTAAAATGACCAACAGTACATTTAATAGTAAAAGTTAAGATATGGTATACATTTTCAAAAAATAAAATACGTTAGAAAACAATTTGATATAATCATTCTCATTTCTTGTAAGTAGAAACAAGTTATTTTTCATTAGATTTTATGAGATTATTTGGTAAACAATGCTGTTAAGTAATTAGAATTAAATCATATAATAATGCTTGAAATAAGTATAACGTTTGAATTTTCATATTTAAATTTTAGCATTAAATAACACCAAAATTTTTTAGCTACTTTAAGAGTGTTGAATCTGAAAATAACCTTACTTTACAGTAAGAAATGACTCATTTTTGGAAATTCATTTCTTTTCGGTATATATGATATTGACCGATGCAATATTTCTCATAGTAAAATTATAGAAACATCAATTTGTATTGAAACTAACGCATACTGGTCTGCTAATCGTGAAATACTATTTTTCCAAATAACAATAAAAATTTAAGTCTTTAAAAATGACACAACTGAATCTACCAAGACCAAAAAGTATTTTCATCAAATCATTTAATAAGCTAACAGCAGAATTTAAACCTCCATGAACATAAGAATTATGGTAAAACTTTTCTCTTTCTTGATTGTCATGTTCAAAACACCCTTTTGATATTTTAGAACTAGTCAGTCATATGCATTCTTCCCTGATAGAGTTCTTTAATCGTTTTGATATCCTGTCAGAATCGTTCTATTTGCTTAGAAGTCACATGTCATCACTTATCCAGAAATTTAACTAGATGGCTTTGTAATAATAATAATAATAATAATAATAATTTGTTTTAAGACTCATATTAGCGTATTACTAATAAAGTGTATTACAGATAAACTTTATTAGTTAATTTGAATTTTGGCGGCAAACAAGAAAAACTCGGTTCTTCTAAATTTTTTTTCTTATAAAGATAGTTTATTCTAGGTGGCTGATTTGCATAAGATAGTTTATTCTAGGTGGCTGATTTGCATTGCTGGGCATATGTGAAAATTAATGTATTTTTACGACCTTTATTAAGTAAATACTGCGATCAGAAAATATTAAAAATTGATCTTTGTTTTTTCCAAAAATAACAATTTTAGTACAGCCAAAACGGTAGCTAACCAGAAAAATCTAAAGTCATTTTCGAAATCAGCAGCATCGGATTAGCTAAAAAACGTAATTTTGTTTCTTGACACCAAAAATTATGTTGACTGATATGCAGCTAAACAAAACAATCACGCCAAATATAATTAGTAAAAGCTATTACAATATGTACAAAATATTTCGAGATTAATATAACGCTAAACAAAATCAACCAACTAAACTTTAAAATTTCGTCGTTGATCACATGGTCAATCCATGGTGTTCTTAGAATCCTTCTCACAAACCACATTTCCATCGTTCCCAGTCTCTTTATAACTTATAAGTAGATTGTCCAGCATTCACTGCCATAAAAGATAAGAGGATTTGGTAAATTCTCAATATAACAATTTGTTTGAAGATTTTAACGTGTTAAAATCCTGAAACTTACATATATAATGTAGATAACTAAACAAAGATCAGTATTTGTCCATATTTCAGACATGAGGTAGTATTTACAGAATTGACATTATTCGGACTATTGTTCTCATATTTGTTGCCATTTGTACGAGGTTTCGGCTACAGCAGTGGTGAGCAAGTAACTTGCGGGGTTAGAGGGAGGTAACTCAAAACTTCCAATCGAGGCTTTACGCAAGGTGTAATAAATGGTTCGGTTCAAAATTCTTAATACCTGAAGAAGGCCGGAGCGTACAAGGGCCGAAACGTCGTACAAATGGCAACAAAGATGAGAACAATAGTCCGAATAATGTAAATACTATAGAGATCAGTAGTTTATTGATTATTTATTGACATAAATGGTGAGATTAATGTGCTTGTGCATCACACCTATTATTGATAACTTGTACAATGTATTAATCGATATTATATGGCTATTATAGGATGCATTAAAAGATAACTGTGACAAAACGATAATATTATATTAAAGTGAGTTGAATTTACGTTTACTTTTCTCTAATGTTCATCGAGAAATGCACTCATTCATGTATTCTTCCCAGCTATGGATTAAACAACAAAGTAGACTGTACTCTCTAGTAATAAGTGAAAACCTATGAGAAAGATAAATCACAATGTAAAACCGTGTAAAAGCAACTAGAAAACCAGTTTAGTATTCTTACCAAGAGAGTATGACAATTTACAGATAATGAAAAGTAAATGAGGTGAGACATAATTGGAGCGTAAATGACAACAAAGATGAGGACAATAGTCCGTATAATGTAAATACTGTAAATAAAATCGCTGCTGGCTTTAACCACAGTCTCTAGTTGACTTCGAAATTTCCTGCAATTCTTCTGGACTTTGTCCTTGCTTAAGTTGGTGAATGCTGCCATAATCCTTGCCTTCAGTTCATCCTTATTTCTGAAAAGATTTTTGTTGTTCTCGTCGCGTGCATAATTGTCGTGGACCCGGTTAATGGTCCAGCAAGAATAATACAAAACAACCAAAATAGGAAATACGAATATATATTAAAGATGACAAAATACAACACTTGGAACTTTGTATAACGATAATACGGGTTAGTGTATAATACTATAATTACGGGTTAGTGTACTAACTATAATTCGACTCTCGAACTGGCACTCGTAATGGTCGTTACGATATCTGTGTTCGTAGATGACTCTCGGCTATGTTCAGGGCGCTCTCCTCAGGCTACTCTTTCAGGCTACTTAGGCTATCTACCTCGCTATCTACTCTCATGTCTTGTGAGGGGAGGTATATGTAATGCTTGGAAGAGTTCATTCCTTTGTGGGTGATGCCGCCATGAGAATATAAACAAAGTAGTTGCAATATGGGAAGTTAATTGGCCAGATGTAAGAAATTGTCTGACAGCGATGCCCGGGTGCAGTGTCCTGTTACCAGATATAGAAATTTCTAGTAGCCATTCACTTGATCTAGGGCAGCACTATCTCTTCACGAGTCTTGATGTAGGATTCCATGATGAGTGTGAGTTTATGCGGGAAGAGAAATGGAGGTATAACCTCACCATCACTAGTGATCATTCAAAACACGATGATGATGACAGGATATATCATCCAACTCTTTCCGAATTATCTGCATTGTTCGCAGATTGACACCAAAACCCTCTGAAATATTCGAATCGAAGCTAAGCAGCACATTATACCGTGAATCTTACCATGAAACTCTTTATCTCACAGACGGTGCCCAACTGACCCTACAAAATCGACAAAATCAAGAATAAATAATACGCATGCACTAAATTAAAAGTATAAAACGGCGATAATCTACCAATCGTAGCCTGTACAGTAAGGCTTATGACAACTTCACGTTGAAACATCTGCTGCTGTATGATTATCGAAATTAAACAACGTCGAGGGCAGTCATTACCTTAAGGTGTGACCGCTTGGGAATATCGGGTGCTTGGATATGAGGTTTCGTGTAATGGATAATGGCTCGGAATTTTTAATCGGAGACCTGAATTCCTAGTCAAGTTGGGTTCATTATATTCACTTACGCGCAAATACTCTTGGTAAAATGTTTGACTCTAATTATAATTTCCCAGCTATGGGTTAATTATTAACTGTTTTATCATTCAATCCTTATCTAAAAACAAATCTTACAATCTAAATAAATATTTTCTGAGTTTAAATAACCTGCAAAGATTTCATAAATCGTAGAGAAGGAAACAATCATTCCATCAAGATGTTAAATATTACATTTTATATCACGTAGTATAACAAGACGAAGTGTTACTGTCACGTTTGGGGTGGGGCTGCACAATTCTCATTTACCAGGCTTGAAAAACTTTAAAGTCTATTTGGTTATGAATTTCTCATAGAGAAAAACCTCATATACCTGTGACTATGTTATGACTATTTTCATGGTAGGTGTTTTGGAGAAATATTTTTTTAAGTATCTCCATACTTAGTTTCAAAGACAGAAACCACTGTACCATGTAAACTGAGTTAACTATTCATCACTGTCTTCGTATTTCATTTGTGAGGAAAACGTTTTACTTAAAGAACGTCTTCTCCACGAGTTTTGTATTTCGAGACAGATCCCCGACCAAATCAATACGATTTTTATCACTTCACATCTAGATTTAATCGATGTCCATCCTATATATCCTCGGGATATGTACCTTTTTCTCGTGCTCTATGCCCTTAAAAGAACCTTATTCACGAGAGGTCTACATTTAATTGCTTTTAGCCTTGCATTAGTTGAAATATATATTATTTTAAATCTTTAACTAAGCACAAAATAGCATCTAGCCTTTATTTTGTTTGCTGTTCTGTGAAATTTTAACGGTTAGGGGGCTTTCAAACGATCTTAAAAACAGGTAAAATGGAATGTTTAATTTTTGTTAAAGGTTCACAAGAAGTATGTATTTCTTGTCTCAAATACACAGACCCATTAAGACGCACAAGTGGAAGGGAGACATGTTATCGAACTATGTCTCTAAAACATTTATTCGGTTGCTACACCAATAAAAAAAAATCAAGTTCCTCAATGTATTGATCAACGTAGAGACACAAGTCTTTTGAAAAAGCAGAGAAGAAAAAAAAGAACGGGAGAAAGAAAAAGTCAAAGAAATATGAGAAATAGAGGAGAATTAAGAGACAAATATAAAACTGAGAGATAAGGTGAAAGACGAGTAGAAAGAGGGATAGAAAAAAAGGAGTAAGAATGATATCAATAAAAGAAGACACACACACACACACACACACACACATGTACATATATATTTATATATATATATATAGAGAGAGAGAGAGTGAGGGAGAGTAAAAGAAAGCATCGAAATGAATAGAGAAAGAGAATGGAAGAGAAAAAAGTGAGAAAAGAAGATAACAAGGGAGGGAGAGAGAATAAACAAAATATAGCCAAAGAAATAAAAAAAGAAAAAAAAGAGAGAGAATTTGAAAGTGAAGAGAGAGAAACAGAGTCAGAATGAAAAAGATAGGGACAATAAAGAGAAAATTGGAAAGGAAAAAGAACGAGGGAAAGACAAAGAACAAAATACAAGGGAAAGAGAGAGAGAGAGAGAGAGAGAGAGAGAGAGAGAGAGAGAGAGAGAGAGAGAGAAACTGAACTTCTTTAATACCTATATCTGGAAATTTCGAATCTTCATCTGATGTCACCCTGCGGAATTGGTTTTACTGATTGTATTCGTGCCTCAGACCTCAAGACCGCTTTAAGTTTGTCCAGAAAAATCTTACTGTAACCCCACAAGATGGATGATAGTAGTGCCATGGGACCGAAGGTTATTTCTTTCTCATTAGATGCGAATGAATTCTGTCTGCCACAGCGACTTTTAATCATTTACGTTCCCACGTATGTCACTTTATCCGTTCCAGCTATCAATGGTCCTTCATAGAATTTCTCTGGTTGTGAAAGTCTTTGACGTACGGCCTGATGCTGTGTTCTCCATCACAGAAAATGGATAATTGTTGGACAAGGAAAAAAAAAAAGAAAAATCTCCGAAAACAATAGTGGAAACCATTGTAAGTAAAGTGATACAGTTGAAATGAGTAGCACGTGACATACGGCTCACAATGTATAAAGGACTAATATCGAGTAGTGACAAGGGAGTCGGCAGCTTAATTGAGTCTATAGTTTAATATTGGTTAGTTCTATATTGGAATCTATGGGTTAGGTTTTATACTTGAATATACGCAGGAGACTCCGTTTCGAGATGTATTTACCCTAAAAATGCAGCCAAATAATTCTACGCCCTACAAAGAGTAGATAGATAGATAGATAGATAGATAGATAGAATAGAATCAAGTTAAATAAAATCGAAATTTGTATGTTGTTGAATCTTCTCGAACATTTCTTGTTCGCGTTAACGTTTACACATTGTAGCATACAACTTTTGAAGTCCTCCATTGTATATATATTTTTTCCGAAATGCCACTCTGCATATAGTCAAGTTTGAATCTATGACACTTGAGTTATCAATCCGTAGAGAGTTTTGAATCTTTGACTCAGTTTGTCGATATTTGTTAGTAATTCGATGAGAGTTTGGCTCTCGAATAATGTGTTGTCAAATCTGTTGTCATTTCATAGTAGTTCAAGAGGAATCTTTCGTCGCTGGATCTGTTAGAGCTCTATAGTGAGTTTAGATCGAACCTCTCGTCGCCAGATCTATTGTATCGTGGAGGAATGACAATAAACAGATATCAGTAAGTAATACGTTTATTCTCGGTAGATACAGTAGTACACGTCCCTGTAGGGTGGCAATAACTAGTGAGTTGTGGTTGACAACGACTGTGCTAGCCGTCAGCTGCCGACTCCACTGTTGCTACTCGATATTAGTTCTTTATATATTGTGAACCGTATGTCACGTGTTCGAGCTACGTCACAAACAAAATGCTAACGATGAAAATTTTTGATTTGTGCTATTTATCTTGAGGTTCTTGACAAAATTCAAAGCACGATCTGCGATGTAATCAATCCTGACTTTGCATCACGATTTCAATAACTTTGTCACAGAGGTGATGTGGCTTTCCTTTGTCTTTTCTACAAATATATTCATGGCAACTGCTCTGACAATCTTTTTTTCATTTTGTCCCAAACACATGAATTTAAGCATTCAACTAGATTGGCATCTATGTCCCACCCTTTTATCTTTGAAATAGTTAAATATAACAGCCTTCTTTACTCCAACAGTTTCTTTTCTGTTATTTCCTACCTGTGGAACTCGTTCTAATTTCTTCTCCAACAGCTACAATCTCCAAAAATTTAAATACAACGTCACTTGTCACCTATCTTCTTGAATCTCGTTCATCATTTATCTTTACCTTATTTTTCTCACACTGTAACATCCTACGCATTAGGCACTTTCCTACCTTCCTAAGGAGTGAAAGAAATTTTAGAAAAGAATAAAAAATGTGTTAAGAAAGGAATGCTTATGAAGGTAACAGCAGATAACTCAAGGTTCGAGAATCACTCAAGACAGTGGTTACTGTTAAATAGATTATTAAGTGTGTGATATGAAAGAAAGAAACTGATAGAAAGATATAGTTATGAGGATGAAGAGGAAACATAAAGGCTAGAAGTGACTAGTGATTAGACAGTTCAAGGAAGCATTTGTTCGGGATAAAATAGTAGTTCGTGGAAGAAAGCTGTCTGAGGGAGACGTTTCGTCTCACAATATTTTGATTCTTTTCACATTCTGTTCTATTTTTGATACAAACACTTTACCACATAAAAGACTCAAAGTATCTCAATAAAGCTAAGAGCATGATCATGGTGAATGAGGAGTGTGTTATGATATTGGTGGATTTTGCTTAGCGGCATTTCAGCCGCTATATTATTTACTGACTAAATCTTATTATTTTAAATCTTTTATACTTTGAGGATAAAACTAGGTTTTAGATATATAATTTTATGATGATAAAATTTATTGCTGGTAATTTTAGTGTAAAAATATGTAAAATTTATTTACTTTCCCATTTTGTTTTAAAATATATTCTTTGGCATTTTATCAAAGATAGAAATTGGCATAAGACAAGGATGTGACATTTCATCGGATCTATTCAAATTGTACAGCGAGACTATTTTGAGACCCCTAGATGTTATCTCGATGTTATCTCATCAGAGGCCACAATTTGAACAATATAAGAGACGCAGATGATACAGTGCTGATAGCAGATACAGAAAGGAAACTACAAGACCTCCTAGAAAAGATAGCTGAACAGAGTGACAAGAAAGGACTACAAATGAACTTAAATAAAACCACATCTATGGTCATCAGCAAAGAGAGCGGCCCAAAATGCCAAATACAGGTAAGGATACTAAAATCAAGCAAGTACAAAAATTTAAATATCTGGAACATGTTCTAACAGAAGAGAGAACCTGCAACACATAGATCCGAAGGCAAATTGGGATGGCAAATGACGCGTTCTAGAAGTTGAGTAAAGTATTAAGAGAAACTTTTGCTAGAAAAGTTGAGTAAAGTATTAAAAGGAAAATTTTGAGTAAAGTATTAAGAGAAAGATTTCGCAAGAAACAAAAATAGAGTATTTGATTGCTATGTGATCTCAGTTTTTCAATATGGCAGTGAATGCGAGACAATATTGAAGATGAAGGAAAATCTTCAAGCAATTGAAATGTGGTTCTACCGAAGGATGCTGCGGATATTATGAATTGAGCATGTGAGCAATGATGAGGTTTATGGAAGGATGGGAACGAAAAGAAAATTAATACTGCGCATCAGGAAGAGACAGCTAATGTTCCTGTGACATGCAATGAGAAAGGAAGTCTTGGAGAATCTGATACTAATATAAGGCCATATAGAGGGAAAAAGAGACGGGGGAAATCAGTGGATTTGAAGGGGCTGAGTAGGTGGATGACAGAACGGTGGTTGTGTAGTGTAACAAGAGAAGGCGTTATAAGAGCCACCAGTGTTAGTGAGACATGGAAAGCCATGATCGTCTACGTCATGAACGGACATCTTACATAGAAGAAAAAGAAGAAAAAGAATAAGAATATTGATGTTTAATTGGAGATTCATTATATGCACTAGATGGGACCCTAACATATACTACCAGTCGGTGTTAGAGTGGACCTGGAAAAAATAGGAGTTAACAGGTGGTTCCACGATGATAGACAGAAAGAACATGAATGCAATTAGAAAGGGACTTGCTCTAAATACAATAAAACTAAGGAATATTTTAAAATCTTGCAAAGATGAAATATAAGATAATAAAATAGTATTAAAAAATACAATTGATTTTTGGTTGAGAGTTCACTGTTTACCCATAGCTTGGACCCTAACAAATCCGAATATCGATCATGATGGACCTAAGGAAAACAGAAGTGAATTAGAAGTTTCCACTGTTCAAAACCTTCAGTTTCGCACTCAGAGACCTTTACTGCCAAATGTAGTTTATCGTCATGCCCAGTGATATTAAGCATCTCGAGGTAGTGTAATGGTTACCAAGCTTGTCTAGCTACAAACATTACAATTGCCTAAGAGTTTGATTGTAAAAAAAATAAGGTGTCCCATATTTTCGGGCTTGTGCCACATCTAAGCTAAGCTTAGAAAATATCCATACCCAGTGATATCAAAAAAGAGTAGACGTGAAAAAATGATTATGCGAAAAGCTGACGTTTGACAAGATTTATTTTTCCTGCGTGGTTTAAAAATATTTCTTCCAAAACCTCCATTTTGTCAATCATCCTCCTACAGATAAAACCTCCAATAGTAGCTCCTTCAAGTGAAAGTAATCGTCGTTTTTTCGCCGTATCCTCATAATTTTAATTCTTGTCACAATTATTCAGCGTGGCCATTCTTTTTACTGCAGCCCTGTAACTTGAGAAGCTTTCCAGTCATGCGATTGATGGAGGTTTTTATACCAAGATAAAAACAAATATCGTGAAAAGAATCAAACTGTGGGGAAAGAAGTTAAAGAAAAATTAAGAATAGTCATCTTCGCAATAGTGAAATTGCGGACAAAAGAAGCTGGCAAACAAGAGAGATTGTCAAGTACGTGGAAAACATTATGAATCATAAATGAGAAACAAATTTACAAACTGCGTCTGCTATTCTGTGACTCCTATCGTTGCATTGCAATATTTTATGTCAACACAAGATAAAATCATCTTTGATGGTGGATGTCTTTATGTTAAGATTTATGTAACCTCTCTGATAATGGCTCATGTGAGCCAAAAGCTTAGAACCAGCGTAAATAAAAATATCCAAATATTGGACAATTTTGTTTTTAATTTCACCTGAAATTAAAGCTAAATACCATGTTTAGAACGGTTCATGATTAAACAAAATAGACATTCATTGTCATATTTAACAATATATGTTTAGAAAATTATCTGATGCCTCGATACACTAAATATATATAGAGAGTATTCTTTGAAGGTGTTATTTCTCATATAAGTAACTTTACAAAACTCCATCAGTGAAGATTACTGTGACTTGCTGAGCAGCTGAGCAGCTACAAACGGTTATCAATACCAAATGTCCAGGAAAACTCTCAAAACTGGTGTTGTTTCATGATGACAATGCTCCAGTACACAGGTATTTGGTTACGATGGCTGCTGTGCCTGAATATCGCCTTGAACTAATTGATCACGCATCACTTTCTTCTGATTTGGTTTTATATGACTATCATCTGTTCCCCAACACGGAAACTCACTTGGTTGTGAACTCGTATCGCAGTGATGATGATGATATCAACTTCTGTTGATTATTTCATTTTACCAACAAGTTGAAAGCTATTTCATTAATGAGATCCGAGATGAAGGAAGTGTGTGCACCAAAAGGGGGACTGTTGTAATGTAAACATACTTCTGATCACATTTGATGAAAATATCTTGGTAAGAACTTTTCAGTAGGATTAAAGAAATTAACATCATGAATTCACAAATTTTATTCGCCATATTATTTTTTTCTTCGGGATCAACCTCCATCTTCACTTGCGCTTGTAATTTTATAATAATAATGTTCACACAATACAAGACCCGAGAGCCACGTAAGATAGATTTCGATGTGTGATGTTGCATGAGCCTAAGAAATATCAAAATGTGAAATTAAAGATTAACCTCAGTTTTGAGGAAAAGCGTGAGGTGTTTGGAAAAAAATCTTGTCGAGAATAGGTTTCACAACACATCAGTTCTTAGGAAGAATTTGTTAGAGAAGAGTTACTTCTCAATGCTCCAATACCGAGGATTCATCCTTGTGTACGTAGCATAGTTTGTCTCTGTTGCAAAGTTCAGGGTTGTTGGGACATAGAAATGTAGTTTGTTAGAATCCAAGCCATGGAAATAGCGATAAAGTAGCGAGGATTTGTGCTACGTTTTGGAAAGCTTTTTAATGTGTAAAATAATTAATCAACCACGAGGCCAATTAGTTACCTAAATGGTTTCATTTACGTGACTATTCTCCCTGATTTGGCTTTATATGACAATCATCTGTTCCTTAACACGGAATATTACTTGGTTGTGAACTCGTATCGCAGTGATGCTGATGATGTCATCTTCTGTTGATGAATACTTTTGACCAACAATATAAACGCTATTCATTAATGAGAACCAAGATGGAGGAAGTGTGTGCACCACAAGGGGACTATGTTTTAAAATAAACCTAATTTGGTCATATTCTATGAGAATATCTTGATAAGCCTATGAACCTTTAAGTAGGAATAAAGAAATTAACATCATCAGTTCACAAATTTTATTCACCATATTATTTTTTATTCTTCGGGATCAAATAATTCATCAACCACGTAGGCAATGAGTCACCTAAATGGTTTCATTTTCCTGACTGCTTCACTTGTGTTTGATAGATTCTCCATTTTTGTTCTAAACTTGCTCTCGTGAAAATAGAGAAGAGCAAGTGTGTCAGATACTTACAAGGACATACAATTAATTTTTTCGGCATCTTCTATAAATGATTTCATGGCTTCTGCTCTGATGAACTTAAATCACTGGTGCCCCCTAGGTGTGAGTTTGCACGAGATACTAGATTGGCAACTAGGTCCCACTCTTTTACAGTGAAACTGATGAAATGTAACCGTAATTTCTACTCTAACAGCTTCTTTTCTCGCACTTCCCGCCTGTGAAATTCCCTTCAGCGTGCTTGCTTCCCCGACGGCTATAACCTCTAGGAGTTCAAATGTAAGGTCAATAGACACCTCGTAACACACTAACCCTCCAATTCCCTCCAACTCTCCCCCTATGTACATCCTAACTCGTCTATCGCCCTGTGTAACCCCCTGCGCTATAGTGGTAGTGGAATGCCTTGCTTGGGGTGACATGATTAAAAAAACAAAAGTTTTGCAAAAAGATCGTATTACAGTTGTTGTCTGCAATAATTTTCTGTCCCATTCTACCTTCAAGGCTAGGGGGCTTCTTTTGAGAACACCCATCAGTAATGGTAGATGAGAGTTAGGAATGTTTATTGGGAGAATAACGCTTTCATAATTAATCTTTTTACGATCATCTTGAATCTGAAAGCAGGGTATAATAGAATTGTGGTTAATGAATTGTTGTGATGTTCTAAAGAGTAATTTAAAATAAGATGTTACGGAATCTCATCAAATAATCTGATAGACTGCATCGTGATTTTCGTCGACAAATTATATCTAGAAAACTATCAATAGTTTACGATGCACAGACAAGTCAGGATGATCTCATCATTTGAAAAAGAAACACTGGTAAAATTAATTACTTTGCAATTACATTCATTAATGTAAACGATGTTGAGGTTGATAAAATAACACAATCATTATTTTACGCGTATTTACCGTGTTAATTTACAAATATTTTATTCAGTGGCTAGTACATCACTTTTTGACATTCCCGTACGTTCATTTCGTCATGGATTTAAAGAAAAGCAGAAAAAATGAAGACTAAATATCAGTTGTAAGATGATACAATTTGCGGTCGTTAAGAAGAACAAGCCTAAAATGGACGCGTAAAAATGAAGCCAGTACAGAATTTAACTTATCGTATTGTTTAATATTTCCAACATTTATAGTTGAAGAGTCTGTCAATACTAAAATGCAAATTGTTTATTATAAACATCGCATAGTGGTTAATTCTTTGTTTAAAACTTATGTGCTAACATGATAATTGTGTTCTTGGTTTCTATATATATAAACGAAATCCATTTCTCATGATCATTCTCGTCATCAAAATGCCAACTATATATTGGGGTCACCACAGATCAACTTCTCATCGAACAAAGCTAACTGATTGACATTAATATTGTTGCATGTTTCCGGTATTTCATCGCGGGATCCATATGCTACCTGCATAATACACACGTATATATGCATATTTTTTCATAAATATGTAGCTGTAATTCAACACAGGCATTCCTCTAAAATACCATGTAAATGTTAATGTTTTTGGATTTGGAGTGCAGTGACGACATATTAGATGGTCCGTATTTCCCTCGGTGTTTGTACAAAAGTTTTGGTGTGACGATGCAAGTGCACAAAACAATGATATCAGTAGTAATTATTAAAGATATACAAATAAATTAAAATATGTTCGTATTTTCTTCTGCCAAATCCACATCTAGCCTGGCCAATTTTCTATCTAAGAAAACAAAACACTTTCAGCGTGCCAAAATGGTATATTCTACCATACTTTAGCTAAACGTTGACTTTATACAATTTAATGACCCACAATCTTCCTTTTTTTCTATCATATTAAATTAGAATGGAAAATAATAGAAACGAAAAGAACACATGCTTAGAAGAGACAATTGGAATTTCCAGCGTACATAAAGAGTGCTTAAAAAATGTAACACTTACAGGCATATTGAAAGCAAGAGGGGCAGTGAAGAGCAGATAATAATCCGTCTAACGAACATGTGTAAATAATTGGAAGAACAGCGATTAGGAGAGATAAAAAAAGCATTGTTAAGCTGTTAAGCCCTACGAAAATCCTCAAATTGGGGAGAACAATGATTGCTCATTTTCTAAAAAGAAACGTACATAGAAGAAGAATGAGCATTGGGACTGATTATCTGCAGCTAGAAATCGACACTAGACTATAAAATAAAGTCTCATTGGCGACAAAATACGAGATCTAGTAGGAAAATATACAGTGAGCCGAATTACATAGAATGAAGAATCAGTTATATTCGAATTGAAAGAACTTTTTATTGGAAGTTGTGTTAGAGACATGTGTTCGTTCTTACAGGCAATTCATATGAACCCAAACTAGAAACTTCTCTTAGGTATATAAACAGCAAGATATAATTATAGGAAATAAGCAAAAACTGCAGTTTAAATTGTTTGCAGAGACAGTGTTTGAATTATATTATATAGATTATTTTTTTGCAAATATAAAAATGTGGACATTTGTTCTAACTTTCTAAAAACAAGGAAGTCTTAAAGAACATATAGACACCAATAAAAGTTATAATATGAAAGAAACAGGTAAAGTTTCGGGGAAACATATTTGAGGAAAGAGAGTTCAGGTCAGTGAAGAGTATCAGGCATAAACAGTGACAAAACTACTTAAGGTGTTTATGTGAAGGGGTAGAGAAGCGCAAGAAAGAAGTATGTTAAAGGGTGAAAAGGGAGGAAGTTGTAAAGAGGTCTCGGATAGCACAATTCTTGATTGGATAAAAAAACATTAAAATATATTGTGGGCTTCAGATCTAAATAAATCCTATCAAACAGATTATGTTTCCGATTTGTGTACGGTCTTCTATGATAATACACGTGAGCGTTCATGACTCTCCGCAACTTCTTATTCGTTTTATCTCTTAGTAATTTTGACTTTTAATCTGCCTGCTATTCCTAATTCTGCCATCGATTTGCAAAATATCGTTTGCTATGCTACTACTTGTCTCCGACTGTCTGTTTAGAGTTTAATATATCTAGCATGTTTAACATTTTCCAAACATTCTTTGCTCATTATATATCCTAGAATTTTCAGTTGCTTCCTTTTGCTTCTAATTATGTGTCCTTCATTTTATCTTCTTTAAAACTTTGCTTACATGCTTTGTCTATTAACGTTGACTGGTTGTTTTACTTAACGGTATGTCAATCTGAATTTGATATTTAATACCGTAACCTAAATATTTGTTGTACATTTATTTCGGATAACACTGATTGTAGCGATACAATCAGTCAGTTAAAATGCCATACGTGATACATGCTTGGGCGATCATGTCTCGAAAGAGATATGACTGACTGGGCATAAGATTATCCCGCAGTAGATTGCCATTGCTTTCTGCGTAGACTGGTTGCCGACCAAGGCTATAGAATCCAATCTGTCCTGTTATTTAAGCCATAACTGGAGGGAATAGACGGATTAATACCTTTCCCAAGGGTATTTGCGCGTAAGTGAATGCAACGAATTCAACTGGAATTCGAAATCGGCTCCCCGAGTTGTCGTTCCTAGCCGATATGTAACACAACGCACATCAGCGATACAAGT
Source organism: Ascarosepion bandense (assembly GCA_037127315.1). Classification (NCBI taxonomy): domain Eukaryota; kingdom Metazoa; phylum Mollusca; class Cephalopoda; order Sepiida; family Sepiidae; genus Ascarosepion; species Ascarosepion bandense. The sequence continues at coordinate 424,997 of JBBBDQ010000291.1, forward strand.
CTTACTAAATATATAGCTGGGTGGAGATGAAGTGGAGTCGTACCCTTCCCAAGTGTAATTGCGCGTGAGTGAATGTAACGAACACAACGCAATGAAACAGAACTGGACTTTCCCATTAAAAACTCAGAGGCATTATTCATTTTGCTACATGCCCATCAAAAGCTTACACCATTTAGTATTACCAAGCGGTTACCCATTCTAGGTACTGACCAGACTCAGCGTTGATTAACAGCCATGGTCGGATCTGTGAACTTTAAGATAAAGAATATGATTCAATAATATACGATTTTTATGAGCACTGTTCGGTGGTGAAAATTTTAAGTTCTTTACGCAGACGCTAAAAAAGCTGCAGACTTTGGGGTCCATAAAACAGCACTTACAAAGTCGGTGATACGTTTGATAAAAACGATAACATTTGGAACGTGTTGTCTAGTGCCTCAATAACGGTAACCATATCTAGCGGATGTTGTTGCCATTATTATTATTATTATTATTATTATTATTATTATTATCATTATTATTATTATTATTATTATTATAGTATTTGTAGTAGTAGTAGTAATCGTCGTAGTAGTAGTAAGCATTGCTTTATCAATAATTACTATGGACACCTTCCCTATGCAAAGATCTAATTAACGGAGTCTGATATCTTGTGATGTTCACACCGTCTTTGTACAATTATTTACGCCCTTAACTGGATTTTCTGCATCCACTCTAGGATTATTAATTAGAGTTTTAAACTGATTATCTGCGCCTCTTATATAATTACCTGTGTTCAATATTTAATTATCTACGTCCTCTGCTTGATTACTCATCTGGAATTAGCATCACATTCAGAATTAGTCCATTTCTCTGCAACACTCTTTAATCGAAGGGTACAATGATACACACACAAACACATACAAACATAAATAAAAATATGTATTTTTATAGCGTCTTTCATCGTGAGGTATATTGAAATATGGCGAGAGAGAAACAGAATGAGAACGGTGAACATCGGTGATAGTAGTTGTATCGACAACATATGAAATTACGTTCACATAAACTTATACTTGCATACATGGTAACATATATATACACACACATATATATATTTCCTACTGTTTAAATATTATTTTGTTATATATATATATATATATATATATATATATATATATATATATATATATAGGTAGCATATCTTCATTCAAACATGTTGCATTGAATAGTATAGACATAGTGTCTCTATTTTTCTATTGATCATTTTCAATTGCCTTATCAGTTTATCGATCTTATGACGAAAGAAAGGCGCCATAGTTTTTGTTATAGCAAATATGATATTTTCCAAGATCATCTTTAGGGGTAAATCACAAAGACAGTAACGCATTGTGATGATGAATTTTAAAAAACGTGATGCGTAATTATTTAAAAATTATAAGTATCAAAATCAAGAAACATTTATATATATATTATATACACACACACACACACATATATATATATATGATGTGAGTGTGTACAAGTTTCATCAGTATAGATTTTAATATCGATTGTAGTTTATCACTTCAGATATATATATATATATTTTTACATGCACAAATAAAATTACTCAATCAAGTTTTCTCAGTTGCGCCCATAGAATTACGCATGTAATTCAATGCATTTATTGTCTTTTATATGTTTTGCGTAAAATGTGTAATTCCAATGATTCGGTATTATGCTTGCAAATATTTAAAGAGAACAAAAAAGACATTCAAAACGTTTGCATTGTTCTGCTTCCCGTGTATATGAAAATGTAAAGAATAGTTTGTTTGAGGAGAACAGCGTTTTACAAAAAAAACAAAAAAAAAAAACAATTCGAATGGATTACATTGCTTTCAATCCACATATTTTCATATGGACACTATCGGCATTGATAATTGTTTTGACAATAGCACGTTAATGCAATTTACAACAAACGTATTTTCTTTTCAATTTATCTTCTTATAGAAACAGCTTTTTATGTATTACTGAATCGCGATTATTATATATTATACTATTTAGGCCACCTTGCTCATCTAACTTCTTGTTCTCAAGGACATATTGCCCAGCGGATATAGACGTTAGTTAATTCCAATGATTGACCTCCAAGTGTTTAAGGTTCAATACCAGCAGTGGCGACCAAATAACCTAGAGAGAGTTAAGTTAAAGAGAGATAACTAAAAGTATACCAGAAGTGGCATTGCACACGGAGTGTGAACAATATATCCCAGTGATCTTAATAAAGGGTTCGATTCAAAATTCCTAGCATCCGAAGAAAGCCGGAGTGTATAACGGCCAAATACTGGCCGCATAGATGAGGACAATAGCCCCAAGAATATAAATTTTGTAAATACTACCTCATCTCAGAACTATAGACTAATACTAAGTTCTTATACTCACAACGTTTAACCCGTTATATTCTCCAGCTCTTTTCACGTGTCTTTCCCCGCTTTATAGAATTCACGATGGATGAATAACTTTCCATCGTTTTTTAACACAACGCAAGGTGATAAAATCCACTAAGATACAAGGGGATTCTGAGAGTGGAAGAAAGGAGATCTAAAACTATTTATAAATGGAACTTTGTCTGTGTGGGTGTGTGTGTGTGTGTGTGTGTGTGTGTGCGTGTGTGTGTATTACCTATAGACTCCGAAACGGCAGAACCGATTTTCTTGAATATTTGCACAGTTGTACTATAAGCGTCTGCGAGTGTTCTTAGCTAGGTTTCTGTGTCGAAGTACCTCCGATAAATATCGACAATCGATAATCGAAAGAATCGGGTTATAGAAGGAGTGGTCCGATTTTAATCAAATTTGATACACTCATAAACAAAGACAGAGGAAACAATATTCAGAAGTTTAAGGTTGCACTTCTTACAATAGTGCAGAAAATCGGTAATATATATATATATATAAGGCATGATGTTTGTGTGTGTGTCTGTTTATCTGCCTATATGTCTGTATTTTTTTCAGCCCTTTTATTTTAGTTTTTGCTTCGGGTTTTGCTCTAAGTAAGTATAATTGTAGTTCTTAGTCTCAGCCATGATACCATTTACTCAGAGGACTTATTTAGCCTCCAAAATCCAGTTTACAACGAAAAAACTTATTTGATATCGATACCAGTAAATCAAAATTTAACTTACATCCATTCATTTTTCTTTCTGTCTACGGTTTCGCTTTAACTGGAAACAACTATTGCTTTTTAGTCTTTCGTGCCAACGTCCAAAGAGTCTGATCTCCCGGACCATGGATTAGTTTTAAAGCTTTTATTACACCCGAGCAACGCCGGGCTATACTGCTAGTAGTACAATAAAAGGACGTGATGCAAGAAGATGGAAAATGACAATCGTCGTTTCATCTATTTTTAAAAATCTTAGTTGACAAGAAAACAAGAAACAGAAAGATGGTTCCATAAGCGAGAATTGCAGGAAAGAATACTAGCATAGCACTTGAGGTTACAACTAGAGATTTCATTAATGAAATTATGAAACCTAGCTGCCAATCTAGTACAATAGTTACATTTTTGAAGTGAACGAACCCACGAGGAGGTCTCATGTTACGACAGTGCAAATGTGGTAGAAGCCAAGAGACAGATATTTCGCACCTGTTATTCACCACTGTCAAAGATCGTAAGTTATCACTGTTTTTGTTTTTAAAATCTAATCATTGTCACGCGTTCAGTCCATGGTATTCTAAGCATCCTTCTGTAGAACTGCAGTTCTTTCTTCATGTCTCTTCTTTAGCTGTGAGATTTTACAGTATTCCCGATCATATAGTAAGACTGAACTTATTGAATAGGACCTTTTTGTACAGTCTTACGACCGTATCACGTTGAATACACTGGTTCTCGCTCGATCACCGAAGTTAAGCAATCACCGAAGTTAAGCAACGTTGAGCCTGGTCAGTACTTAGATGAGTGGCCGCTTGGGAATACCAGGTGCTGCAAGCGTTTATGATCGGATGTTCGTTCCGGTGCAGTGGATATCGGCTCGGAAAGAGAAATTGGTGAGCCGAATTCGAATTCCAGTTGAATATCCTGCATTCACTTACGCACTGGTACCCTTGGGAAAGGTATTAATCCGTCCCTTCCTTCTAGTTATGGGTTAAATAACAGGGTAGGACTTGGGGATTCTGCTCTTAAAAACAAAATCCCAATGAATCTTCATACTAGAAAAAGAAAAAAAGTATTACTAGACACAAAACTTATATAAAAACAACAATTGTTGAAAGAAAAAGGTATTACCAGTAATAAATAAATAAAATTTAGTTGGCAATAAATGACCCGCCGAGGTTGATGCGCCATAAAAACAAAACCAACCTCTTTTACTTTTTTAGCTTTTGGAACGCAAAATTCGCTATTCCAATCCCCTTTCAGGCTTCAGCATCGCATTTTCCATCCTCTATTTAGACACTTCCTAGATACTGAAATTTTTCTACTTGTTTGATTTTAGTATCTCCAATATGCATATTGGGCTCTTTCTTTTGCCAAAACCATGAATTCTGTGTTCCTATAATTTATATTTATTGCTTTATCTCTTTCAAGCACTACCTTCTGTTTCTGTAGTTTCCTTTTTGCTATAAAGACTGTTATCTGCATATCTGACTTTGTCAAAATATTGACTATCTACAATGAATTCTAGTAGGATATCTAATCTCTCAGAAACATCTCAATTGAATATTTCTAATAAGAAGGCACGTAATTGTCTTACATCTGTTTTTTCTATTTACTGAATTCAATTTCTATCCGTATGTAGGTAATTTTCTGCCAGTATATACTTTGTTATACTAATATCCTTCTCAAATTCGAAGGCCGAAATGAATTCAAAGTAAAATGGGTTCAGTTGTACATAAAAACTTTAAGTTATCAACCAAATCCAAGATTCGAGAACACTCAATATGTTTATAAGATAAGGCGCAGTGAGGAATAAACTCCCTATTCAGTCGTAATCATTCTTGCTAGACAAGCTTGATAACTATTACCCCATTTTGAGATGACCCAAAATGATTTTTATGGGTAGCTTAGACGTGTCATGACCGAATGTCTAGATCATCCAGTGACGATGGAACTCACTTCTCAGCCTTAAGAAATCTAGCAAGACAGACAAACTATTACATCACTTTGAATATATGCGTATGGACCTTAGAGTGAAACTACGAAAATTGCAGAGCGTCAATGGCAATTTAATATACCACAGATCCGAATTTAAGGATGTAAAGGGACATATTTAAAAAACAAATGCAACGAACTGAAAAAGAATAGAAAATGAAAGTAGGACACATGAAAAGAATATTTGCGAACATCAGTCAACCAGGTCATCACAAAGAAAATCAGGCACAAATATCTTGATTACAGATGAATTTCTCAGCGTGAAAGAAAACAGACAGGCAAAAATGCCAAAGTATTACACAAAAATAATTGAAAAAAGAAAAAAACAGTTAAAAGAGAAATAGCTCAATGAAAACTGTGCTGAAATAGCAAGAATGATGACCGCAAATAATATATATCATATCTAACATATATTCATAAACATTAAGTGAGTTAAAATGACAAAATACATACTCATCAAAGGATTAATAAAATCAAAGTATGAAACATTGATAAAAGAGAAAAAAAATCTGCTTCAGAAATAGAAAATCACATCGGTGAACTATTTTACCTGGGTATGACGCTAAACGACATCCGGCTGCAAGGCCTCTGATCGAGAGATTTAAGGATTTGAGAAGCGTCGAACCACCGATTAATTTCTGTTGACCCCTTGTCTACTTTGGTTCGGATTAGAAGCACAATTTAATGTCCCAGCTATGAACAAACAGTGCCCATATTTTCTCTCTCACATGGGTTTTACTATCTAGATCAATAATTTCAGGTTTTAATACTCTGTTCATGTTGATAGCTGAAGCACAAAAATTAGTATTAATAGAATGTGGTAAGATATAATTAGTTAGAATTACCTACCAGTATATCTTTACTAGTTTAGTTTCCAGTGTTAGGACTAGTTTTGCTACCGGCTTGTTCGACTGCTTTTTATATGGTAGAGATTTGCATATGAATACAACATTCACCCTAAACAAAAGTCAACTGTTTATTTTTAAAGTAAAAATGAACAATAATACATTTTTATAGCAAAACAACAATCAGTGAAACTCCAAACTATAAAAATACATTTTTACAAAACAATTTTCAACAATACATACATTTTTATAAAACAATTTTCAACAATACATCTTATCATCTACAAACTATATATCTAAAAATTATTCCTTTACTCTGACAATATAATATTATATCCAAGGTATCTAGATTGCGGCATGAAATAACCCATGTAGGTTGATATATGCCACTAATCCATCTCCATTACCATCAGACAATTCTTCCACAACCAACCGCAATTTACAGAAATATCGAATGAAATTAAAATATGAAGTGATATTATGTTTGAAATGATATCAGAAAGTATTTTAAAGATTAGGCGAAACGTCTTGAAAATATTCAGCACGAAAAAATTGCTTCGCATGATTGACTTATTTTTTAAGGATGTTAGAATAATCTAGAATATATACAGGGAGCAAACAGCATACAGATAGAAGATGAATCTAGTAAATATAAAGAACTAAAAGGGTCGTAAGACAAGGATGAGTTTTACTGAATAATTTTACAATGAAGTAATACTGAGAGAATTAGTAGTCCCATCAGCATTCATTATTAGCTGTAACAATCATAACACCATTACCAAAACAAAATATTGATAACAGGTACAGAAATAAAATGAAAAGACCTCCTATAGAAGACTGTAAAAAAGTAGAATATAAGATTAAGCAACAATTAAAAGAAGAATTAAAAAAGAAAGCCATTATAACTATTTAAACATTTAAAAAATATTTTAAAAGAACAGAAAATTCGAAACTGATATCCGAAGTTGCATTGCAATAGTGAAATATGCAAATATTTAAGCAAAATATTAAGAAATAGGAACAGTGTGTTAGAAATAAAGAAAAGAATACTGATTGTGAATTAATACCGGTCTTCCTATACGGTAGTGTATGCTTTACAATTTCATCACAGAATGGGAACAAATTTGAGGCTACATAAACGTTCCACAGAATAGTAATGTCAGTATAAACTGTGTCCTTATAAGGTAATGTTTGGCATTCATTGACCGATCATCTAATACTACTAAAATCTTACACTTAAAAAATCTTTTAGTAAAGAAACATTTCTTAAGTTCATCAGCTGTTATCGCTATTTCGTGTTTTCCTTCTTAATCTTATGCTTGAAGTAATGTTAAACTCCAACAATTAGATTATGCCATTGCTTTCTCTTCGAGTTAAATGTGCTATCTATTTTGGCTGTTGCTGCTGTAGAAGGTCCTCGGATGGCCTTGTTTCTTTTATTTAGTACATGTCTTTGTGATTCTGTAGCGCTTGTACATAATATTAGAAAGGTGGCCTTCACCAAGATCATCAGTCTTCAACAGCACAATTGATTTTAGAAAGCATTTGTATAGAGCTAAGAGTTTAGGCATTTGTGAACGCATTTGGCATCATATATGGCATCCATATGAGAGTGTTGATCTGACTAGTCTATTTAAGTAAACGGCCCTAAATTTTAGCTTAATTTGGTTTTGCAATAATAATTGCTGGATGTTAGACGATGGCGAGAATATCATGCATTGAACATGTGGAAAGCAATGTTGTTTAATAGAAAAATGAAAACAAAACAGCATTTATAGTTATAATTAAAAAGTGAGAGCTGAAAGGGCTATGATACATAAGAACAAAAGAAGGTTTAGGAAATTTGACATAGGTATAAAAGGCAAGAAGACAGCAAAAATAGCACCTAGCCTACTTAATGAGCTTGTATAAATGCATGACTGATTCTAGGAAAGATAGAGATAGCGAAAAAAGAAAATCTACCAAGCTAAAAAGAAGAGGCCGTTGTAGAGAGCCGTGATCGTCTACGTTCACAAGGAAGACGATACAAAAAAAATGAAGCATTTACACCTGCTTAATATCGTTGTATGCATTATAATGGAAAAGGGGTGTGATTTAAGTGACTTTGGACATGTCAAGGTAGTTGGGTATGACTAGTCTAGCAGGATTCGCATGTATTCTCTGAGCTGAAATGTCTTGATGAAAGACGTCAAAAAATGGCCAGAACTATTCATGGTGATTTGGAAATGATGGTTCTTCGTAACGGAGGTATACAGAACAACATATCTGAATGTACAGTAGATCGAACCTTCCCGCAGTTGAGCTACAGCAGAAGAATCATCCATCGGAAGATTATTTGTCTAAAAAGAACAAGAAAATGAATTTCGAGCTCACTGGGCATCACAAAAAGCAGACAAGAGATAATTGGAAAAACGTTTTTAGGGTTTGAATTTGGTGCAAATATCATGAAAGTAATGATCCATTCCATCCTGCTTTGTTCAGCTTGCAGGTCCCTGTGGTATTTCTATGACAAATATTGTTTTCTATACCTTGGGATCCTTGGTAATAAAAGAACACTATTTGAGTATTACAGTCTACCTCAGTATTGTGGTTAATTAGGAGAATCAATAGGGGTCCCTTATCCTCTGCTTATCTCGTCTAACAGGACAGTACATGGTGCCACAAATGAAAAAAAACGACAAATTAGTGCATGCAAAACATTAATGGGTTTCCTGTTATCTAGTGCAGTTCTTTGTTTTAATTTTCATTCCTGAGTTTTAATAGGCTACCATATCAACAGGACCTCAAATATATGTAGTGCATCTAGCATGTAGTGCAAAAAACGAATATGAATATTGGATGGAGAGCTAACAAATCCAGAAGAACAAAGTCAATCGATATTAACAGAATGACGTCACATTTTGAAAGATTGCTTCAAGAACATTTTCGAATTTCCACCAAGTAGAATTGAGATCATTCTAAATTGTAAAAAGGAATTTGATTCAGTTTAAGAATACATAAATAAAAAGTTTAATTCTTTTCCTACTCGTTTCATAAAGATTTGTGCGTCAGGTGTAATTATAGTTGAGTAGATTTATGTAAATTTTGTTATAAATATATTCTCAAAGCATGAAGAAGATAATAATAATAATAATAATAATAATAATAATAATAATAATAATAATAATAATAACCCTTTACCTCAATCATATAAATGGAACCTGTAAGTCTGATGAAATAAACATCAAAAGAGGTATATTTCAAGGTGATTCTTTGTCTCCATCACTATTCTGCATATCATTAATAGCACTAACCAGTCAACTTAATAAGACAGAATGTGGTTATAAAATAGACCAGAAGAAAATAAGCCATCTATTTTACATGGATGACTTAAAGTTATATGCTAACAATGATAATGAGCTGGAAGGTCTTCTGCAAACTGTAAAATGCTTCAGCGAACACATTGGAATGAAATTCAATTTGAATAAATGTGCTAAAACTACAGTTTTACGTGGATCAATACAAGAAACATCCTCAATTAGCTTAGACACTGCTGTAACAATAAAAGAATTGAAACCAAAAGAAGCTTATAAATACCTAGGTGTATATGAGAGTGAAAATATTCACCATAAAAAATGAAAGAAATAGTGCGTAAAGTGTACTATAGAAGGCTACAAATGATATTAAAAACTGAATTGAATTCTCAGAACCGAGTTATGGCCATTAATAGCCTGGCAATCCCAGTTGTCCAATATAGTTTCAACATCTTAAACTGGACTCTAAACGACATCAGGCGAATGGATTCTAAAACAAGAAAGCTTCTTTCTAAGCATAAGATGCATCATCAAAAGACTGATGTAGTCCGTCTATACATACCCCGTAAAGAAGGTGTAAGAGGTCTTATTCAGCTGGAATTGTCATACAAGACAACAACTATTGGCTTACTAACATACATAGAAACAACAAAGGATTGGATGATACAATTAGTAAGGCAACATGAAGAAAGAAAGAAAAAATATTCAATAATAAAAGAAGGCAGTAAATACAAACAAGATTTACATTTAGTAGATTCTGTAGAAAAGCAAAACAGAAGCCAAGAACCAACTATTGCGGCAAAAAATATGAAAATGAAAGCCAAAGATAAAGCTCTTGAACAGATGAAACAGCGCTGGCAAGACAAACCTAAGCATGGCCAATATCCAGAACGTGCCAATAAATTCAATGTTGACAAAGTTAATACTCATCGATGGTTACGTGCATCTGGATTAAAGTCTGAAACTGAAGGATTTATTCTTGCAGCACAATACCAAAGTCTTTTCACGAGAAACTTTCAGGCAAATATTATGCATAATAATATGGATCCAAAATGCAGGTTTTGTGATAAATACCAAGAAACAATAGACCACCTAATCTCAGGCTGTTCTGTGCTTGCTCCAAATGAATATAAAAATCGCCACGATAGAGTTGTGCAATATTTACATTGGACAATGTGCAAACATTATGGAAAATCTGTAAACAAACACTGGTATGAACATCACCCAGCACCGGTTACGGAAATAGAAGATGTAACCATTCTATGGGATAACACCATCTACACAGACAGAAAAATTGAAGCAAACAGGCCAGACATTATTGTTAAAAACCAGAAGGAGAAAACTTGTCTATTAATTGATATGGCTTGCCCAGCGGATTGTAACATAGCAATCAAGGAATTTGAAAAACTGTCAAAATATAAAGACCTGGAAATTGAAATAGAAAAAATGTGGAAATTGAAAACAAGAGTTGTGCCAGTGATAGTAGGTGCACTTGGAATGATAAAAAAAATGGAACAAAACAACACATTGAAAGAATCCCTGGAAACCCCAGCTAAAGAGATATACAAAAAATTGTCTTATTAAGTACAGCCAACACACTAAGGAAAACTTTATCTATGTAATGCTAGGGATGATATGGAAGATAGAAAAACATGAAATGGAGCCATAACAACACGCCACGACCTGCCTTAGGTCTCCCCGCAGACTTGGTTGGTAGTGAGACCAAAGCAGAAATCAAAATATGATGAAAAATGACATAATAATAATAATAATAAAATATAAATATACGGAGATAATATTATGCCAAACATATATGCATTTATAATAAACATTATAATATGCATTTATAATAAACATTATGCACATATATGCATTTATAATCAACATTATATAAAATATATATGTCTAATAAAAGAATGTCATATAAAATATACAATTTTATAAGATAAATATACTTATGTTTATTTAAAATAAATTCAAATAGTTTACCTTAATGTGAAGTGTGGCTATACATATTTATAATGTACAGTTCATCAGAGTTTTCTCAGACGTAAACAGTCAGCATGAAACAGAAGGTTGCCACTTCGTGTTATTCTTAATGTCGATTTTATGTTTTATATTCACATAACACCTATCTCTTATATTGAATCCTATATATCGCTCATTCAGTGAAATGAATTAGAGCGCTCTAGCTGTTGGGCGCGTATAATGATATGCGCTAAAAGTCTGCCTACTTCTGCCGAACGCCCATAGCCCAGGGGTAGAGTTTCCGACTGACGCCATTTTGGTCGGGTTTCAATCCTGGGTAAAAAAAACAATCAGAGTCTAACCGTACTGATGAGCTGTGATATGGCGAAACAGATCTGTCTGCTGATGACAATATATACATATATATATATATATATAACATTTACCCCCAAGCAAGGCAGTAAAATCTGTAAGAAACAAAGTGTTACCGAGGGTAAATGAATTAGAAAACAGAAACATTTATTAAACAGCATAGGAAAATAGAATAGTTATCAAAATGACGGCAGGTACCATCAAAGATGGCTGGAAAGCATGAAGATTGAAGAGTGTTCCACAGGCAAGAAAAAATCTGTTTGCATAAAACTTATGACTACATCAAGCCAGTTCAAATGTAAATTTGTTACAGCTTGTTTCTAATTCTTTACCTTGCTTATCTTCATAAAACCTACCATAGCGAAGTATACTTACGATGATAAAAATATGATAACGGCGGTGGAAAAGTAACTGAAACCTGAAAACACTACAAATCTATACCATTATCTAATTTTGAACGCAATTTTATGTCTTCTAATACAGATAAAATGTATTGTTGGTTATCTTTCTGTGAAATGCATTGTCATTTTGCTATAAAATTCTACTTTTGATACTTTTACTATCAATAAGTATTTCATTTTTTTTTAAACATTTCACCCCGAGCAAGGCGGAAACGCCACTGATGTGCAGGGGGCTACATAAATGTAAAAAGATTAATTAGAAAAGAGTGAGGAGTACAAACTAGTTAGAAAGGAACAATAGAAAGCTGAGAAAGCAGGTGCGATGAGAGATACATAGGTGGAGAGAAAGGGAAGGTTATACAGGGGTGGGGAGAGAGCTAGAGTCCAGTGGTTAGTAGATGAGTATTGACTTTGCATTTAAATTTCTAATGATTTGTTTTTCTTTGTTCACCATTTGCCAATAGTTGGGACCTCAAAAGGTGCTGCCCGCCTTAGCTAGGGTTGAACTGGAAACAACAACAATTAAGAGGTGGTTCTACACTCCTTTAAACCACCGATCACCTTGCTGCGGAATGTACCTTATCGACATACCCAAGACTACGTTATTGATAGTATTGTTAATTATTATTGCTATGGTGATTCTCACTGTGTACCCTTCAATTGTGTCGTTATGGAAATGTTTAGTGAGCACCACTGCAATGTTTACATAGGAAATTATTTTACTTACGTGTTTAAATGTGCACGGTTTATAAATATTTAGTAAAATTGAATTTTAAAAAAATGCTGTTAGTGAGAAAACTAATGCCAGTCTTGGTAAAATGGAATAGTATGTTTATTCTCTGGACTGATGACACTCAACTTTTCAACTAACGAAACTTCATAAAAACCAAAAGGAGTACTGTTCAGAAGACAGATAGACCCGCATTCAGTGTTGGTCAGTGTCAAAGAGGGAAATGAAATTTATCAAAAAGAACTTTGATTTCATATGAAAAGGAGAACATAAAGAATTGGTTTACTAAATTCCACTCGGCTTAACATTGTCTTCTTATATATTGTTACCTGTATACGCTTACAAAAGATAAATGATACCACTTAATAACAACCGGAAGATATAACTCAATAATCCAATATTATTAAAACGTTTCAGAGAAAATGCATCTATCTTTATCAGTATAGGTATGCGTAAAGAGTGCAATGGTTAGCAAATTCATTTCAATCAGTATAAATATAAATATATGTTCCCAGTGGCCGTTCACGTCTAAGATAACGTAATTCGAATGCTATCTTTAAAATAATAGATAAAAATGTTCAATTTGCAATATTATTTTAGGCGGATATTTGTGCTTCATTTTAACGTTGCTCGTAATGCTAAAATTCACTATTTCTATACAGTAATAATTCAGTATTCATTGACATAACTATAAGTGTACTCTTGGTTTTTCAGGAACTTAGTTTTTTCAAGTCCATTAAATGTTATAGCTATTTCTAATATGTGAATATTCTTTTTAACCTCTTGGTTTTGGTAATGTTTACAGTTACCAGCTTCATTGTACCATCCTTTTTGCTCCTATATGCACGTGTAGCGAAAATGAATCTAACTGAGTGCACCTGACACTTTAGGCCAATGAGAGAAACTGGACGCCACTCTTGGAAAAATTAAATATTAATATCTCTTACATGGAATGGTGACACTTCTTTCAACTCTTCAACGGTCATCACGTGATGAAAACCGAAGGCAAAACTGATCACAAGACAGAGAAATCGACAGCCAGACTTGGTCTGTATCAAAGAGAAAATCGGATTGATCAAAAGGAATTTTGATATTCTACGAAGGAGGAGTCGTAATGGATCGGACCATTAAATTCTCATCGGCTTTAAGCTGTCTTCGTCTCCACCTTCACCAGTACATGAGTAAGAATGAAACAGATAGCATTGATGCAGAGCCCAACGATATCGATCAATAGCCCAGTATTAATAAAACTTAGTAATAAATTAAATATAAGGTTGAATCTGAAGTAATATCTATTTTCGCAGATCAAACTAATTCTTAAAACAGTATGACACCATTGCACCACCATCCGTCCGTGCATTGAATACTGCTAACATATCTGGTCGAAGGCCCTGCTATCCAACTAGGGGTACCTGACAAATTCCAACGGAGAATATGTAATGTGATCAATCTAGACATGGCAGCTCAGATACAGTTACTTTCTCACTGGCGCAAAGTGGCTTCCCTGTGTCTCTTCTACAAATACTTTCACGGCTTCTGCTCCGATGAACTTAGCTCCCTGATGTCCTCTATGTATGAATTTACTCAAGCCACAAGATTAGCAACTAGGGTACACCCTTTTACTGGAAACCAATAAAATGTAAACGCAAATCCTACTCCATCAGCTTCTTTTCTCGCACTTCCCGCCTGTGGAATTCCCTTCCGTTTAATTGCTTACACAACAGCTACAATCTCCAAGAATTTAAATGTAAATTCAATAGTTATCTCCTGTGTCACTAACTTACATCCTCTCTCTTCTTTCTCCGTCCAATCTACTCTCATCAGTATTCTCAAACTTCTCTTACCCACTTGCAGAAGATCCCCTATGACCTGTCACTCTTTCTCATAACATTCCTCTTCTGTAACCCCCTGCACACCAGTGGCAGTAAACCTCCTTGCTTAGAGCGATGTGATTATGAAAAATTATTCAATTATATATTAACTATGATTTGTTGCCACTTGTCAAGCCCTTCTTCAATACTTAGTTGCGTACAATTCCCTAAGTTTCATGTGAAAATCTGGTTTTCATTCAATAAAAGTTTCTTCGTTAAAGCGTTTTGCGTCGATCGAAGACCGTATTAACCTGTTGCTGCAAAGTCAGGTGAATGTGGCGTATAGGATAAAACACGTTCCAAAATGTATTTTTGTGTCGTCCTTTTTGTTTGTGGCTTTGTGTTGTCAAAAAGTAAAACAATAATTTTCCCAGTGTACACTATCACTATGAAAAAAGTAAGATATATTAGTGTACTCCAAATTGATTATCACCTGCAACGTATGATTAGAAGTTAGGGTGATACAATCATCATTAAAATTAGTTCCCGAAAACGGAAATTAATAATAATTCAAATTAATACATTGTTCTTTATCAGTGTGTATGTATATAAGAATTTTTGTTGTTTTCCTATTGGCTATATTGCATAAATTAAATAATAATAACACTGAGTACCACCTTTTGCCATCTGTTATAATAATCTAAAGTTTACTAAATTCTAAGGGTGGTTTGCTGCAAGTTAATTGATTGTTGGTAATTGTAAAATTATCAGAAGGGAACCTGTGACGCGTGCTAATTGTTTGATCAACTCTGTTCTATAACCTTCTCTTTCTCTCAGAGTAAGTGAATTTTTATTTATACGGAAACAAGTTCTTTTTACTATTAGTTTGGCTAATATGAAATACTTGAGCCGTCGGGAAATTTTTCACTTATATTCAATGGCTTAAAAACAAAACTAGTTGCATTTTATTTGTGGTCGATCGCCCATCTTGGGTATGACCATCATCTACATCCGGTATTAAGGCCTCTGAATATTGGAAGTTTTGGGTAGTGTGAAACCACTCCTTGATTGATGTGGTTCTAAGGTCCATCCTGACCCAAGTTTGTAGCACCGGTTATGGTCCCATCTATGGGAAAATGAAAGTATAAAATATATTTATATAATAAAATTGCCAACAAGACTTATTTATAGTAAAATTATCCACCATACAATTTAAAGCAGAAGGACACATGAACAATATTTTCATATCAATTAAAGAATAAAACATTTTGTCTGTAGTTAAAAACATACAAATGCTTGCAAAATATCTTTAATTGAAGCCATAAAATTGTGTTCAAAATATTTTCATTTCGTCATTGAATAGCTCATAGCGGTTGATATGTAACTAAACAAAATCAACTAACCAAATAACCATCATAAAAAAAACTTTCATTACACTAATCCATATATCTGAGAATGTGTGTATTCCGAAAATAACTTCAAAAAACTACAACAGAAAACTTAGATTTGACTGCCTCTAGTAATAATGTCCGGGCAAGCATATATATACACAAAAGCTGAGTATCATATTCAACTTAGAAAGCAGAAGAACATACATCATGTGTTTCTTACTTCAAAACACTTAAGGGGTTAAATGTCTCATAACGAGTTGGTTTGCCGTTAAACAAACAAATCAAGTAAACAAACAGTGCATTTCAGTAATAAGGAATGGAGGAAAGGGCTGTGCTTTTAATGACTATTTGACCTCTGTGTCAAACCAGCCCTCGAGTGGAACCCATATATACGATCCATCGTTAAAAATGCAGGAAGGATTATAAGTTTCCTTCAGCGCCCGAGTAAGTACCAAACTCATTGTACTATCCACTACCTTTAGAAGAGTCAGATCAGGCTAAAAATGGAGTATTGCTCTCATATTTGAACAGGAGCTGTGCAGTCCTCACCTTCCAGCTTCAGAATTCAAAATCATCTCTGCGTCCTTGTAGTTGACAAATTATTTTTTACCTTGCAACCACTTTCACAGACGAAATGTCGCACGCTTCTCACTGCACTATCGCTACTTCCACGAAAAGTTCTCAGACGAACTGCAATCCTTATTTCTACTAGTTAGAATATTAGCTGCTAGGACGCGACATGCTACTCACATTGTAGTGAATCACACTTATTCCCTTCGTTTTTTATTGATGAGATTAGTTTCACCTGAGCAGTTTATTTCTCCGAACATCTGATCTTTGGAACCGACTACCAAGAGGTTGTTTTCCGATCACTAAAATAACCTGTTCATGTCTATGGTTAACCGTTATTTTTTCCACCATCTGTGCTTCTTATCCCGTAACCCTCGACCTCACCGTAAAAAAAATGTTTGACAGTTGCAAGCGATGAAAAATTTGACATATGAATCAAAAAGGGCCTACGAATAATGAAAGGAGACTTTCAGAAACTTAGCAATGTAAGAAAGGGACTGGAGAATTTTCAGTAACATAGACGAGTTCTGTTATGATTACTTTAGAAATTACACTGCAGCAGGAAGTGTTTACATGAATTAGATAGTTTTTTTAACAGCATATCAACTCTTTATTGATGATTTAATGCTGAAATTTAATTTTCTTCGGAGCTTAGGTAATTTATTTTAAAATATATTGCTGGTAACTTTATTATGAAGGTTTATTGCTTGTATGTTTTTTGTTTTTTGTTTTAATATGAAAATGCATTTTTAAACCTTCTCTTTGACTCCAGTTGGTGAGGGGTCACTATTTTACGATAGCTGGGACCCTAATAGATGCTACCATCTCAGATCAGGATGGACTTCGGAAATGGTTGTTTCACGCTCTTCAAATCCTCTCGATCAGATGTAGCTTATCGTCATACATAGGACGAGATTACGTGAATAGCTTTCTACACTCATCATAATGGTAAGATACTAACTTCTTGTTTAATTAAATATTTATTTTGTAGATCTAATTCTCTGGCTTTGTTCATGAAATAATCCGATCAGAAACGTTTCTTAAATCAGCTTGCCAAGATTTTATCTTATCTAATATTTAGTCAAAACCAGTTTTTGTGATAAGTTTTAGAATAAGAAGTGTAGCAAAAGCCAACCAAGAATGTATTGTCTGAAGTTAATTATTTTAATTGTAGCCGTGGTTAAAGTGACTGCGTAGAAAAAGTAGATTCTGTTGCTCGGGTGACAAATACGAAAAAAGACTTGAAGTAGTCAGAAAATCAGTTTGAGTAGAACGTATAAAACTGATAAACAAAAGTTGAGAGTGCAGTCCGCGTAATTCAATAAGAAAATACATATGACAAACTCAGAACTTAAGGAATATGCAACGATGTATCAAAACTTATTTGTAAATGAAACTTTGTCTCTGTGTGTGTATGCGTCTGTGTGTGTGTGTGTGTGTGTGTGTGTGTGTGTCTCCGTTACCTATAGACTCCGAAACGGCTGAAATGTTCTTGAAAGTTTACACAGTTGTACTATAAGCGTCTGCGAGTGTTCTTAGCTAGGTTTTGTGTCGATGTACCCCCGATCGAAAGAAATCGGGTTATAGAAGGAGTGGTCCGATTTTAATAAAATTTAATACACTCATAGACAAAGACATAAGAAACGATATTCAGAAGTTCCAAAGTTGCAGTTCTTACAATAATGCAGAAAGCCGATAACATATATATATATACATAAAAGGCAAGATGTTTGTGTGAGTCTGTTTATCTGCCTGTATGCCTGTATTTTTTCAGCAATGTTACTTTAGTTTTTGCTTCGGGTTTGGCTCTAAGTAGGTATAATACTACTGCTTAGTCTCAGCCATGACACCATTTACTCAGAGGACCTATTTAACCTTCAAAATTCAGTTTACGACGAAGAAAACTTATTTGATATCGATACCAGGAAATTAAAATTTGACTTACATCCATTCATTTTTCTTTCAGTCTACGGTTTCGCTTTAACTGGAAATAACTATTGCTTTTTAGTCGTTCGTGCCAAGGTCCAAAGAGTCTGAGCTCCAAGACCATGGGTTAGATTTAAAGCTTTCATTACCCCAGAACAACGTCGGGCTATACTGCTTGTACTTCATAAATATATTTTACTTTCTATGATTGTAGTTCGAGTTCTAGAATATTTTCCTACAATATAAACATTTCTAGATATCATATTTTACTATATATATATCATATCATATTATAAATATCATATAAATATTCATATATCATATCATTTATATATCATATTATTTATATATCATATCATTTATATATGATATTATATATATCATATATATGATTTATATATCATATCAATTATAAATATCATATCATATTTTACTATATATATCATATTTTACTATAATATAAACATTTCTGGATATTTTACTTTCTATGATTGCAGTTCTAGTTATAACTATTGCTTTTTACTCTTTCGTGCCAACGTCCAAAGAGTCTGAGCTCCAAGACCATGGGTTAGATTTAAAGCTTTCATTACCCCTGAGCAACGTCAGGTTATATTAATAGTAAAACTAAAAAACAAAATTTGAGAGTGCAGTCCGCGTAATTCAATAAGAAAAAACATATGACAAACTCAGAAATTAAGGAATATGCAACAATGTATACAGTTTAATAATGGTAATATATTGTGTTAAAAATCAAACCTAAAATTCATTGATATCCCCAAAAAACTGCCTGGTGAAATAAAGAGTTCAAAATAGATGGGAGGAAAATAAGTATCCGATTGGTTGATTGCTTTCTAAAACTTAGCAACCCTTTGCAGTTATTCAAAACCAGGAAATATTTTAGATTGTAAGAACTTTGTGGTGCTGGTAGGGGATGTGGCCTACCTTTTGAATACGGCCTACGAAATTCTGTCACCCATATTCTGTCTTACTAAAATATGTGGCCTACCATAAAAAGAGCACTAGAAATAAGTATAAAATCTGTCTCGTAAAATTATGGAATATAATTAGTTTCAATAAATAACCGACTACTTATGCTTATAAATATACTCACCATACTGGTACCAATTTTTGGTAATAACAAGTTAGTGATACTACTAATTAACTGATAACTGAGAAAAAAGAGGTGGATTCATACTTTTCCCTTGGGTCTTCTTTTATGTGCCATGTCCTTTCAGGACGTAGGCAATCATGGCTTTCCACATCTCCCTGTCTCTGGTGGTTCTTAGCACGCTTTCTCCAGTTGCACCATGCAACACGCTTTCTGTCTTCCACCTGATCAAGATCTTCAAATATGGTATACGCTGCTTTCCTCTGTCTCTTTTCCCCTCTATATGACCTGTTAGTATCAAGTTCTCAAAGTCCTCCTTTCTCATTGCATGTCCCAGGAACTTTAGTTGTCTCTTCCTGATGCTCAGTATTAAATTCCTCTTCGTTTACATCCTTTTCAAAACCTCGTCATTGCTCACATGCTCGGTCCATGATAGCATCCTTCTGTTGAACCAGATTTCATCTGATTCAAGTTTTTCCTTCATCTTCGAAGATAATATTCAACATTCATTGCCATAGTGAAGAACCGACATCACATAGCAATCTAGTAATCTCCTCTTTGTTTCTAGTGAGATTGTCCGGTTTGTTAATACTTTACTCAACTTCTGGAATGCATTCGCCATGCCAATTCTTCTTCGGATCTCAGTGTCGCAATTTCCCTCTTCTGTTAGGACACTCCTAGGTATTTACATTTCTTTACCTGCTTGATTTTAGAGTTCCTCACCTGTAATTGTCATTTTGGGCTGCCCTTTTTACTGATGACCATGTATTCGGTTTTCTTGCAGTTTATTTGTAGTCCTTTCTTGTCACTCTCTTCACCTATATTCTGTGCGTAAATGAATATAACGAGACAAACGGGAATTGGATCTCGGCTTTCCGATCAACAATTCCAAGCCATTATCTACGACGCTATCCACACGTTTAAGCTTACAGCATCTGGTATTTCCAAGCATTCACCCATCTAAGTAGCGACCAGGGAAGCCGGTATTTATACTTAATGTAGGATGTACAATAAAAAAGAATAGTAAAAATATTATTGCAGGCTAAATGACGTAAGCTGTGAAGAAGGTGTAGCGGTTCGGAAATAGAAATTGGAGAAAAGAGTTCGAATTGTGTTCAAGTTTTTTATATTAACATTTGAACAATAATAATAATGTCGTTGCTGTAGTAAGTAAGTGTTTACAGGGAGGCGTTGCCAGATCCACACATAACCGGTTTGCAATTCAGATTTGATCTTCTTGCAGCCTAGTTGCAAATTGAGACTACAGAACTGTCTGTTCTGCTATATATCTTATTGTTTCATTCTCTCATAAATTTGATACTTAAGTTAATGGAGCCAAATCTAATTTACTTTTGAATTCTTATAGTTTCCTTCTCTAATAATGATTCAGAGACAAAGCCATAGAAACCAATATAACTTGCTTTTGAATCAGAACTGTTTTCTTCTCTCATAATATTTCATACACAAGGCTATGGAAACCAATATAACTTGCTTTTGAATCAGAATTGTTTCTTTCTTTCATAATGTTTTATACACAAGTCTATGGGAACCAATATAACTTGCTTTTGAATCAGAGTTGATTCTTTCTTTCATAATGTTTTATACACAAGGCTATGGAAATCAATATAACTTGCTTTTGAATCAGAATTGATTCTTTCTTTCATAATGTTTTATACACAAGGCTATGGAAACCAATATAACTTATTTTGGATTCAGTATTGTCTCCTACTTCCATAATGTTTCATACACTAGGCTATAGAAACCAATATAACTGGCTTTTCAATATGTATTGTTTTAATTCTCTCATAAAAATATCGATCAATAAAAGTTACTGATGATATGTCTCTTATGTTTTTGAGAGGAACTTTCATGTGCTGAATTCGAGAAGTCGTAGAGTCTGTTTTTAGAACGATAAATATCTTGTATAGTTGAAAGAAGAATGCAAGCTGACATATTTCAATACTTCGAATTATAAAATCCTACGGATTTCTTCCAGAGATGCCATTCATGAGCCAAAGAGAGGAGGTCAAGCAAAATAGCGTAATGACGGAGAGAAACCATGATAGGAAGATTACCCTTTGTGTGAATGAAGCCGCGTTTACCCATAAGTTGATTGTTTCTTTAACAAGCTATTACTCAGTAACATTTGACGATGAGTTGCGGCATTCTGAGAGTGATGCTAGCCTTACACAAATATTTTCCGACCATATAATATTGCACAAATATTTTCTTTATTGTACTTATTGTTGCGAGAACGATGATGTTGAACAAAAATTCAATATCCTCAACCAAGAAATTCAAGTAATAGAACTCATGATAAACCTTTCCAAGACAGAAACTATGATCTGGATTTAGAATGTTTTGTAGAGGAACATCGTATCCTACCCCGTCATGGATATGGTCTAGTCTATAAAAGAATGTGACTAGAGCGAACTGTGGACATACGTCAGCTTACGTCTCTAGACGGACGCATAAGTCATAGGCGGTGAAATTTTCTACTTGATCGTTATTCCGGTTACTATTCGTTGATTGTTCTTGTACGTCTATTGGTTTATTGTACTGTTATATACTAAATCTCTTCTAATCTATGTTCAGTGTTAAGTATTATTCTTACACTATTCTTTTCCCTGATATTCCTTCCCGGGATATATCAGAATGAAAACATCAATGATGTGTACAATGAAACCATAAAAAACTAAAAATGAGGAATTTGTAAATACTGAATATCTAATTTATCTAAACTAATTTATAGATGGAACTTTGTCTGTGTGTGTATGTGTCTGTGTGTGTATGTGTCTGTCTGTGTGTGTCCGTTACTATAGACTCCGAAACAGCTGAACCGATTTTCTTGGAAATTTACAAGGTTTTACTATAAGCATCTCCGAGTGTTCTTAGCTAGGTTCTGTGTCGTGGTACCCCCGATAAAGATCGAAAATCGATAATCGAAAGAATTGGCTTATAGAAGGAGTGGTCCGATTTTAATCAAATTTGATACAATCATAGACAAAGACATAAGAATCGATATCAGACGTTTCAATGCTGCAGTTCTTACAAAAGTGCAGAAAATCGATAATATATATATATATATATATATATATATATATATATATATATATATATATAAGAAAGGCAAGATGTTTGTATGTGTGTCTATTTATCTGTCTGTATATCCTTTATACAAATCCACAATTTTTCATCCGATTCTCACCAAACTTTCCACAAATATTCTTTAGGCTGAGTCTGAGCTCCAGCACCATGGATTAGTTTTACAGCTTTAATTACACCCGAGCAACGCCAGGCTATACTGCTAGTTTCACAAAAATCAATGGATTGATCAGTCATAAGATATTTAGTGGGAGGAAATTTAACATAGAATAGGCTGCGCTAGATGCAATTTCGCCAAACACCACTAATTATTAAGCTCCAGAAAATGAAAACACTTTTCATATTATTATGTAGCCTCATTAGATCAAGATATTCACAGATGTATCATGCATGGGAGAAATTCGTTCAGAAATATCTAAACGTTTGGCCATATATAACTGATCTTTTAAATCATTGATTAAAAACAGTTTTCAGTTAATGAATCCTGTATTCTACTACATGCCATTTTGGTTCAGGTTGTGGGAAGACATAGCGTTCCACATCATCCTATTCCTTGTGCCTGTTATCAAATTTTTACCCTGCCTCACACTTCTATCTGTAATCCATTTACACAAGTTTATTCGTTAGATTATTTACTGTTTCCAACACTCTTTTTTTGCCTTCGATTTCTTGCGAGTATTAACTTTTCTAAGCATTCTTTCCTCTATATATTTTAAAGAAAATACAACTATATCTTTCTTACCTGCTTTCTCTTTTTTTAAAAGTGGATCGCTGCGTCTCCCTTCGGTTATGATTGTCACGGCTTTCTTCTATTGACTGAATTTGTTTCTTTTAGGAAAAATGTATATAATTCAATCCCGTATCGGTTGATTGATATTAATTGAGAATTCAATATTCTTGTCTTTGTTTCTAATAAGATTTACCTGTTTTTTAGCAAGTTGTGCCTATTTTCCCCAATGGGCCTTCGAATTTGCTGTCACATTTCACGTCTTAACTTAAAACAATTTATATTTATTAAAACCTCTTGACATTTCTTCTAATACTTAGCTCAAGACTTGGACTTGTTCTCTTGCTAACAACAACTTTCAAGGATAAATAGACTACTGTACACTACATGTTGACGGGGAGAAAAGAAATTGTGGCTAAGTGAAAACTACACTTTATTTTATTTTGCATATAAACATCTTTTACATGTACATCCCCATTTTCGCTATATAATTAAAAATTATAAGATCTTACGATAGACAAATAGACGATAATATTTTCAACTTAGTTATGGCCACGCATTCAGTTTTCACTCTTTAACAAAAATAAAATTAGCAGATAGTTTTTAATAATTTGCTATTTATAGTTTTACTTTTCAACATAAAAATACATTAAATTATTTTTGCAAAATGGCGCATCGTTGGGCGATAAGGGTAATGAGGTTAACTTTGTAAAGTGTATTCGCTAAAACAAATAAACCCAGGAAAGTTCTTCCTAGAGTACCAGGAATAAACCAATTCGAGGGAATAGATTAGGTTGGTTAACTATTTCCAGTTGCAGACGCCGACGCTGGCATATTTACATTTCTTTAACATTCGTTTAATAGCGGTGTTTTATAACTGAACTATGCTGAGCGTACCTTAGTTGTAGATTCTGAGGGAGAACGAATAAGCTGACGTTATCTGTTGTTGAACAAGGCCAGTATGTTCGAAAACTCTGTTAAAAGTCATAGACGACTTCCTAACAGTTTCTTCTTCGAAAGTTTGTTCGAAATGATTTGATAAAACTGTAGTACATTTTCATAATGTGAAAATCTCCTCAGGCCAATATTACCAATTCTTACAATGTGACCTCCTTGTCATAGTGACCATAGTGGAATTCGATCTTGGCTCCCTTGTTTCAATTTCCAAGTGGATTAATGGCGAGAAAACTCGAATTGTCGATAATTGGTTGGGAATTACATACTCATTTCTGTTATTGCAAGAAAGTAATACAGACTTAATAACTTTTGATTTACTATCCCATTCATACTTTCACCGAGTGTTTTGCCTAGGGACATTTGTCTTTATGAATAGGCAGAACAATGAATATAAAAGCAAATTAGTGTAATAAACAAGGTAAGGGTTATTTAGAAATAAAAAATTAAGTTGAGAATATCATAACAACATCGTGAAAACATAAAAGTATACTATAGGATTCAAATATTTTTTCTCTTTTATTCAGTATTGCATTGCAATCATATAACCATATTCAGCCAATTAAAATCTCTAAATACACATGTTTTACCTCTGCGCCTGACGCCTGTCAAGTCTCGCAGCTTTGCCCTCTCGGCAACTCCGACCACGCTGTAGTCTCTCTCAGTATTTCTTTCCAATCTCACCCCACCAGGAGCCCCTACCTATAGGACCTCCTACCTCTACCAAAAAGCTGACTGGGATGCCTTTCGCGATTTCCTCTGCGACGTCCCTTGGGGAAAAGTGTTCGACCTATCAGTTGATGACTGTGCCTCTGAGGTCTCGTCATGGGTGAAAGCTAGCATTGATGCCTTCATACCAACCAGGAAGTATTGCTTAAAACCTCATTCCTCTCCGTGGTTCTCTCCGGCCTGCTCAGCCGCCATTGCCCACAGGAACCATTACTCCCGTCTATTCCTGAGACAGTCAACTGATCACAATAGGCGCCTGTTCATATCTGCTCGCAATGAGTGCAAGAGAATCCTAAATGACGCCAAACAGTTGTTTGCTGAGAGAATGAGACAGCACATAGCTGACCGCAAGTTCGTCTCCAAGGACTATTGGAGGATTTGTAAACGAGTGCTCAACAACAGGAAATCCTCAATACCTCCTTTAATCCATGGATTTGAGGTTCTCACGTCATCTGAGTACAAAGCCGAGTGCTTTGCCCACAGATTCTCATCCAACTTCACATTCGACTCGTCCGGAGTACACCCACCCAACTTCCCTATTAGAACTGAGGCCAAACTGCACGACGTATATATTTCCCCGACAGTAGTATCCAGAGTAATTTTAAAACTCGACCCCCATAAGGCGTGTGGAGACGATGGAATCCCGGCGATAGTCCTTAAGAGGTGTGCTCCTGAACTTTCCCTGTCCTCTCTAAACTATTTAACTACTGCCTTTCTGCTTCCTGCTTTCCTGTATGCTGGAAGTTCTCTTCAGTCGTTCCTGTATTTAAGAAGTGTGGTGAAACCTCGGACCCATCCAACTATCGCCCTATCAGTCTTCTACCGATATTCGGGAAAGTATTCGAGGCTATAATCAATGCTGAAATAGTTCATCATCTCACCGCCCACAAACTGTTCTCCGACAGGCAATATGGATTCCGCTTTGCCAGGTCCACGGCCTACCTGCTAACAACCGTAACGGAGTACATGCTAAAGGCCCTTCATGAGTCTGACGAGGCTCGCGCGGTTGCTCTGGACATCACCAAGGCTTTCTACAGGGTTTGGCACTCTGGCCTCCTATGCAAACTACGCGGTTATGGTATTACCCGTCGCCTGCTTGACCTAATCCAATCTTTCTTAAATAACCGCAAAATGAAGGTCGTTCTGAATGGGCGTGCCTCTTCGTCCTACAGCACGAATGCTGGTGTCCCACAGGGCTCTATCCTGGGCCCGACGCTCTTCCTTATTTTCATCAACGACCTCCCAGATGAGATCAAGTCCCAAGTAGGCATCTACGCAGATGACACTACAATATACTCCCGCACCAGTAAGAAACCTGTCGTGGCGGACAGACATAATCTCGCTGCTGACCTTAAACGGGATCTACACTCTGTGGTGCAAGAAGTGGCTTGTCAACTTCAATTCATCTAAGACCAAGCTGTTGTCTTGTCAACCATTACAGGCAACCTCTCCTGCGTCCCATAATCATGGACAAAGCGATTCTCCTGGAGAGTAATACACTACGCCTCCTCGGACATACCCTGTCATCAGACCTCAAATGGAACCACTATATTGAATCCATAGCAAAATCTACTGCTAAGAAGGTTGGGTCACCATGTCGATCCAGGATGTTTTTTCCACCTGAATCCATCCTGCATATATACAAGTCAAGTATCCGTCCGTGCATGGAGTACTGCTGCTATTTATGGTCAGGAGCCCCTGCTGTTCTCTTCAGTGTTCTTGACAGGCTCCAAAGAAGTGTCTGTAATGTGATATGTACTGATCTGGCGGCTCGACTGCAGCCACTTCCCCATCGTCGAAATGTGTCTGTTCTATAAAT
Source organism: Ascarosepion bandense (assembly GCA_037127315.1). Lineage (NCBI taxonomy): Eukaryota > Metazoa > Mollusca > Cephalopoda > Sepiida > Sepiidae > Ascarosepion > Ascarosepion bandense. The sequence continues at coordinate 451,852 of JBBBDQ010000291.1, forward strand.
ACTTTCCTGGCTTCTGCTCAGGCGAACTTAAGCCACTGATGCCTCCTCAACAGGTGTTTACTCGTGCAACCAGACTGGCAGCTGGGTCCCACCCATTCACAGTCAGGTAAGCCAAATGCAGACGACAATTCTACACCTGCAGCTTCTTATCTCGCACTTCCCGCCTGTGGAACTCGCTCCCGTATTCTTACTTTCATGACGGCTACAACCTCCAGAAATTTAATTGCAAAGTCAATACTCATCTACTAACCACTGGACTCTAGCTCTCTCCCCACCCCCGTGTAACCTTCCCTTTCTCTCCGCCTATGTATCTGTCATCGCATCTGCTTTCTCAGCTTTCTATTGTTCCTTTCTAACTAGTTTGTACTCCTCACTCTTTTCTAATTAATCTTTTTACATTTATGTAGCCCCCTGCACATCAGTGGTGTTTCCGCCTTGCTCGGGGTGAAATGATTAAAAAAAAAGCGCATACGAATTAGACATTATTTAATCCTGGCAAGTTAAATGGCGTTAACAAAAATGTGTACTTACCAGGCTACAGTTTTTTCTGTAGTAACATTGCAAAAAGATACAAATGATTACCACTTTTTAGTGAAAAGTCCTGAATTGTACTTAGTAATAAGGTTAAATCGTAATCATGTTTGTTACCACAAATTTTACGAAATAAGAAGTTCTAGACAGATAAGTTTTAGTTTATAAGATTTCTAGATAATTAGTTGTGGTCAGTTAAAAACTAAATGTTATTTTAGACAAAAATAAAAGATAAAATCGCAAATACAATAAAACATTAACAAAATATCCGATAACTGGGACATTTCAGTAAGTGCTTAATAAATTGCTTCAACTCATTTTTGTTTGTTATGTCTAGGGTTTATATTTTGATTTTATGATTTTGGCGCAATACAATTTTGAAAAATTCCCAACCGAAAACGAATAAAAGCAAATGAATAATTAAATTAAGTTTCGAAAAAATTTTGTTTAGATATCTGGGATCAGAGCGAGAATATTTCTGCATCTGTTCTTATAAGAACTACACGATATCCTTAAAATACGAGCAGTGGAACGGGAATATTCTACCCTCAGAGATTAAATAAAGAGTTCAGTTCCGAATTCTTTTTATTTTACTATGATCGTTATCGACAAGTTCGAGGGCACAGTGAAACGTTTTGCTAATATACAACGAAATTGATAAAAATAGTCCGAATGTAAATCGTGTAAATAATGTTTCGAATACTTTAATAGCATAAAAATGTTATGACTTTTTCTTATTTCAGGATTGTTTTTGTTCAAGAGACTATCATCCGTTTTATATTTATTTTTAGCTGTCAAATTTATTGATGTTTAGCGGTAGAATTCATATCAGTCAGTCAGTTAAGTGCCATATGTGAAACACGCATGGGCGATCAAGTCTCGAAAGAGACATGACTGACTAGGCAGAAGATTATCCCGCAGTAGGTTGCCATTGCTTTCTGCGGTAGACTGGTTGCCAGCCAAGGCTATAGAACCCAATCTGTCCTGTTATTTGACCCATAACTGGAGGGAAGAGACGGATTAATACCTTTCCCAATGGTCTTTGCGCATGCGAATGCAAGAATTCATCTAGAATTCGAAATCCACTCACCGATTGCCCTTTCCGAGCTGATATCCACTGCAACACAACACACATCCGCATCTCCTATACTAAATCTGTTATAACTGTATTTGCGCGTAAGTGAATGCAATGAATTCAACTGGAATTCGAACTCAGCTCCTTGATTTCTCGTTCCGAGCCGATATCCACTGCACCAAAACGCACATAGTAGTTATAATTAAAAAATTATTTTCTTTTTACTATATCAGTCGGTTCCTAAACAGGTATGATTTTTTAAAAAAATATTTTGAGAATCTTTCCCTAAATCAGTTTAGGAATATCTTTTAAGTTGAATGAACTTATTAATCCTCACGCACTGATAGTAATTATCCATTAAACACTTGTTTTATGAATAATTAACATCTTACTTTCCCTTGTTTTACGTCCTCACTTAATACGTGTGGAAAATGCCCATCATATACTTACATATCAGATAATTAATATTACATTTCAATTTACCGTTCATTCTTTTTTGTTTTCTAACAATACTTTTTGACTTTCAGTTCTTCGTTTTGTTTTGTTATTTACATACGCCTACGGTGTCACATTTTACTTCCTCGCTTAAAGCATTAAGACCTTAAATAAGTTCTTGCTGTTTTCCAAGAGCTGTCGTCCACAGAACTGCGTGCGTGTAAATTCGGAGGGTAACACATCTATAAGGAAGTACTATAAGCAAGCTTGAAATTTAGTCTACATCATTTCGCCGAAGGGTAATCAACTTTGTTTTTCATAGCATGAAACATATCAGACTTCGTGTTAAAGAAAATGTATTTGCGGGGAATTTTATTGCACCAATTTATTTAAAAGAAGTCTGCAGGTGAAGCAGACGGAATTCTTATTTAAACTTACGACAACTCAGTATAGTCGTCGTAAGTTTAAATAAGAATTCCGTCTGCTTCGTAAACAACATGGAGAAATTATAATAATACTATTATATCTAAACTTCTGTACGTTGTGTTTACTTTAATTCACAGCTCGCATCTTGGGGCTTTTCTCTTTTTGGTAACTTCCCCAGTTTTTGACTCTACACTCGAGGTATTAATCAAACTGACGTTCACCCATAGAACCTCAGTGTGATGGAAAATTAACTCCTAATTTGATGTGTGTCCTGTGTCATCTAGGAATCCTTACTTAATATCCTGATATTATTTTACTTTGGTGTCTGTTATATGAGCAAGTCAACCGAAATAAATCCAGACTTTGCAAAAACTTGAAGAGCGATTATAAGAAGTTATATCTTCCATACCACAAAAGGTCATGGTGGAATCATTTAACGCGATTCCTAGGCAGCTCAAGTAGATGGAAGCGTAACTTGGAGCCTATATCGAATTTTAAATAAAACTTCACCCCCCCCCCCCCAAAAAAAAAACTCCTTTCGTACTTACTTAACTTAAAGTTAATAAATAAATCAAAAGTGTGTTATAATGCTCATTTTCGTTTCAATCACACTAAAAGTATAATTTTAATGTTAATTTAAGCCAACAACCGTTTATATCGTAAACTCTACGAATCCAAACCAATCCTAATACGAACAGAAATTAGAATGTTGGTTTGTTAGAGAACTTTCTTGTACTCTCTCCTTTAACAGCCGTAGAGAAATGCTTCTTAGAAGATGAAACTGGCGCTGCATCTCAAAGCATTTATTTATTTCTGGAGAACAACTTGTGAATTCTTGCGAATATTCATATTGTTCGTGTCATAACAGAACAGAGGTAGCAATTTAAAGTTATGGCTTTCCGAAAGCATTCTTTGCACATGCATGTACCAATAAATCACTCATAACGAGTATCCATATTCTGATATTTCACATCCACTGGGCGAATATTTGCTGATCAAAGGGTGGACATTTGCTTGTCATGTTAGATCGGACGAGCCACATGTTATTTTTAGGCGAAGAAAATGGCGGCAAACTATCGGCTGCTGCACCAGTGCTTTAGAAACAGTGGAAAAGAAGTAAAGTTTCAGGATGCTACGTGGCATGTGATGTAGAGTGAAGACGAGAAAAGCGGAGAAATAAAATGAAAAGATGAGTGGACAGTTGAAAAAATAAAAAAGTGAAAGGCGAGACTTAACGCAAGATTGATCTCTTAGCTTACGTTTTACATAATAATGGACTAGTCGCCGTAAAAACGATGGGCTATTATTGTAACGGTTTCAAGTTGAATCGGTGAACCGAATTCAAGTTTTCGGTTCAGGTTTCAAGACAGCCCTTCGTAAATTTAGTATTTCTCCTCCGTAAATATGAACTAAATAGCATCATAGGCTGGATTCTCAAGGCTTGCGGAGTGCTCCAACCAGGGGAGGGAACAAATTCAATTTAAAACCGTGAAGAGGGAAAAAAACTGCTCAGCTATTACTACCAAGAAATAAGGCAATCTTCTTCTTCTTCTTCTTCTTCTTCTTCTTCTTCTATGTGCCTTGTTCTTTCAGGACGTAGGCAATCGTGGCTTTCCACGTCTCCCTATCCTTGGTGGCTTTTAGCACTCTTTCTCCCTTAACACCACGCAACCCCCATTCTGTCATCCGCCTGCTCAGGCCCTTCAAATATGTTATCTGCTGCTTTCCTCTGTCTGTTTTTCCTCTATCTAGCTTGATAGTATCAGGTTCTTTATGCCGTCCTTCTTCATTGCATGTCCCAGGAACTTCATTTGTATCTTCCTAATGCTCAATATTAATTTTCTTTTCGTTTCCACCCTTTTCAAAACCTCAGAAAAGCTCACATGTTCGGTTTATGATATCCGCAGCAACCTTGTGTAGAACCACATTTCACTTGCTTCAAGTTTTTTCTTTCATGTTTTATGATATTGTCCTGCATTCACTACCATATTAAAGAACTGACCTCACATAGCAATCCAGTAATCTCTTCTTTGTTTCGAGCGAATTTTTCCTGTCTCTTAATACTCTATTCAGGTTCTGGAAAGTGTTCTTCGCGATGCAAATTCGCCTTTGGTTCTCTGTCAAACTTTCCGTCATCTGTTAGAACACTTCACAGGTATATATCATTATATTTTATCTTATTTTAGATGGTGAAAATATATGTGTAAGTAACTAGTATCTGATTTGTCCTGAGATACATAGCATTTAAATAAGAAAGGTTCGTTAGAGATTGAAAATTCCTTTTTTTAGAGATAAGAGTAAAATTACAGGTGTCTTTAAAGTAGGTAACCTTTTGAATGTGGCCTACGAAATTATTTCAACGGTATACTATATAGCCAACCAAAACGTATTATAAGGAAGTGCTATAACTGTTTGGCAAGGGTTACGGAAAATAATTATTTTCAATAAATAGCCGAATACTTATATCTATAAATATACTCTTATTCAGATAAGACACATTCAAACCGGATAGGCAACATACTATACTAGAATCAAAGATGTAGGCCAGATACTATTCGAACACCAGCATTCTGATTGAATATAGATGTAAGCGATGAATAAAGACAAATGGAAAATTACTATTAGCCGACGCGTTTTGTCCTATAACAAAACTGATAAGGATTTTATTTTGTGACAAGTATTTGTATAGTTGAAGAGACGAGTTCGAATTTCAGTTGAATTCGCCACATTCATTTAGCCTTGAGAAAGATATTAACCCATCTTTTCTGTCCGGCTATGGGTTAAATAGCAGAACTATAGTCTTAGTTGGCAACCAGTCTACAGCAGAATTTAATGGCAACCTACTGTAGGAATTTTTTTTTCCATTTAATCATGTCTCTTTCGAGAGATGATCGTCCAAGGGTGTATCACGTATGGCACAAAACTGATTTATGTGAAAGAGCTAACATGTTATTATATTTTTCAAAATTTTGCAATTTATTCCTCGTTATTTGATCCAACTCTGGATTTCATGTGCTTGGCAATCATCAAGAAGGGATTAAAAAGCAAAAAGCTTATTTAAAAATACGTGCCTGACGCATACCACAGGTATGAAACCCCGAATTTCCTAAAGGGTGAGAAATCAAATGTTGATTTTTCTCAGTATAAGTACAGTTTTGCTATTTTAGCTCGTGCACTAATTACTATTGTGATCAGTTATTTTTACGGCATATATATATATATATATATATATATATATATATATAATCTTATTTATAAATGGAACTTTGTGTGAGTGTGTGTACGTTACTTATAGACTCCGAAACGGCCGAACCGATTTTCTTGAAAATTTACACAGTTGGACTATAGGTGTCTGCGAGTGTTTTTAGCTAGGTTTTGTGTCGAAGTAGCCCCGATAAATAGCGAAAATTGATAATCGAAAAGATCGGGTTATAAAAGGAGTGATCCGATTTTAATCAAATTTGATACACTCATAGACAAAGACATAAGAAATGATCTTCAGAAGTTTCAAGGTTGCAGTTCTTACAATAGTGCCGAAAATCGATAATATATATATATATATACAAAAATCAAGATGTTTGTGTGAGTGTCTGTTTATCTGCCTGTATGTCTGTATTTATTTCAGCCCTTTTATTTTCGTTTTTGCTTCGGGTTTGGCTCTAAGTAGGTATAATTGTAGTTCTTAGTCTCAGCCATGATACCATTTACTAAGAGGACTTATTTAGCCTTCAAAATTCAGTTTACGACGAAAAAAACTTATTTGATATCGATACTAGGAAGTCAAAATTTGACTTACATACATTCATTTTTCTTTCGTTCTACGGTTTCGCTTTAACTGCAAACAACTATTACTTCTTCGTCTTTCGTGTCAACGACCAAAGAGTTTATGCTCTAGGACCATCGATTATTTTTAAAGCTTTTATTACACCCGAGAATCGCCGGGTTATACTGCTAGTATATATATATATATTACGGAAATTAACGAATTTTACCGAAACTTGGTTATAAGCAACCGACATTTTGTTATGATTTATTATGAACATTATTTTTACCGATACTCGTATTTAAGTAGATATTTTGTTTTTAATTAATTCCGTAACATGTTTACATTTGTTGACATTACGATACATTTCAGAGCGGTAAATCGAGGATTGTGTTATATAAGCATGATAAAAACCTCGTCTGATCATGGCAATTCATGGTCGAGTGGTCAAGACGGTACCAGATCAAATGGAATAGGGGTCGCAGGTTTGAATCCCGCTGGGTAGCACATATTTTCGTAATAAAAATTTATTGTAAGTAATCAGGGCGGTAGATATAAATATAAAAATACTGTCTAATTAAAAACAGAATATTTACTTAAATACGAGTATCGGTAAAAATAATGTTCAAAAAATAATTCATTACATATATATATATATATATATATATATATGAGAAAGAACTGATATCGAAATTTTAGAGAAAACAAATGCTAAGGGACGGAAAATCATTCGACACATTATTGAACAGAAAAACGTTTGCAGTGTACAAAACGACATTTCTTGGAGTGTGGCTATTTAAAGGGTCGACATAGATTATAACAAGTTCAATTCATACGGAATTTGTAAAAGCAAAATGAAGAATTTATTTTAGCTATGCACCTTTTCATATTAAGTTACTGATTGTTAGGATTTATTTTCATTAAATTTAGGAGATCTGCGCTTTCTTTTTCTAATAACCCTGTACATATTGGTTTTAGAATTTTCAGATAGTTTTCAAGGAAAAGTGGAATACAACACATATATTACATACACGTACACGCACGCAGATATATATATATATATATATATATATATATATATATAGTTAGTTCTTGGTCATAATTAAATTACAACTATATCGTAGAACTTGGCTCACAATCGCAATCTATGTTTCTACCTTTTGATGTTTTTTAAGATTTACGATTTACAGTAACTATTGTAATCGCTTGAAGACACCGAACTGCAGAAACCTAGGTCATAAAATAATTCGCTTCCAAATGATATATATATATATATAT
>JBBBDQ010000292.1:0-137500 GCA_037127315.1 Ascarosepion bandense
TAAATTTATTATACATAGAGGATGTTATTCCGCACATAATTTGTGGCTAACGCCTATTTTGTAGTCATCACAAAGGTGAAGATTCCCATCGTTTTTTCTTAAAATTACTAACGTGGAGAACCATTTGCTCATTTAAGGCGGAAAACATTCAAGACTTTTAGTCCTTTTCTCAACTATCGGTAGTGAATGAACTGACACTTTTCTTGCTTGAAAATTTGAGTGCATTTCCCTGGTACTAGGACAGTTGCGTACCGGACAATTGATTCCCGGAAAAGTGTGTACCAGTCAAATTCGTACCAGGACATTTGTGTCCCTAGATAAATGCGTCCTTGGATAATTGCCTACCTGAGATAATTATTGAAGTCTTTAAAGCTATTATCTTAAATTTTGGAAAGATAATTTGTAGTAATCGCAAAATTTTATAAAAGAAATAAAATTTAAAAAGTTGCATATTTATTTTTGTTATAAATTCAATGACAGATTAACAGTTTTAAAAAAATATTTCAAAAGTTGAAAAATATTGTAGTTTAACAAATCAATCAAATGTTATGAATGTTGTGAGCTGTCCTTTTTAAGAAATTGATCTTGTTTTCAGGAGTATAATTATCTAATATATTCCATGATTCTCTTATTTTAAGTTGGATGTGCGTTGTGGTACAGTGGATATCGGCTCGGAACGAGAAATCGGAGAGCCGAGTTCGAATTCCAGTTGAATCATTGTATTCACTTACGCGCAAATACCCTTGGGAAAGGTATTAATCCGTCTCTTCCTTCCAGTTATGGGTTAAATAGTTATAGGACAGATTGGGTTCTATAGCCTTGGTCGGCAACCAGTCTACCGCAGAAAGCAATGGCAACCTACTGCGGGATAATCTTCTGCCCAGTCAGTCATGTCTCTTTCGAGACATGATCGCCCAAGCGTGTATCACGTATGGCACTTTAACTAACTGACTGTTGTTTTATTGTTATTGCTGTTAATACTTGTTATGTTAACTATATTTTTCCTTTCTTAGAATAATTAAAAATCGGTTTACCAGAGATATGCAATTATCCAGGGAGGCGTTTGTCTACGGACGCAAAAGTCATGGTCAGCGACTGTCCGGTATGCAACTCTCCGCCACGCAACTGTCCCTCTTCACCGATTTTCCTTTAGTCTTAACTTCACTTCGTAGTTTTTAATATCCCAGTTTTTTCTGCTTTGTCATTGTTGACTAATTTTGGCGAATTTATATGCAAAATATCATTTTCTATTAAAGTGTGATTTTTTTCACAATTTGCAATGATGATTGGTAATATGCCAAACTTATATTTATAAGCTACGTAGGTTTCAAAATAGCCTACCTTTCTTATCACGGTTCCGTTAAACTAATTCAATTGGGCAAGGTCTTTCTTTAAACTTAGTCTTCCTAATTTCTTTAAAAAATCTCTGTGAATTGGTGTCACGTCGCTTTCTGTATCTAATTGCATGTCCAATAAAACATTATTGATTCGGGTATATAATAATCATTTTTTAATTTTTTAACGAAAAGACGCCATAATTATTTCCTCTTGATTTTGGTAACCATTTCTATATTTCTCTTTTTTGATTTACACATATGCTTAAAATTATCTGTTTTGACATCTTTTTATATGCCTTTTTATATGTTAAAGTTTTTCGCTTTAACAGCCATAGAAAGAAAAAATTGCTCAAGCCTCTTCGGTATTTGCCCTGTTGCGAACGCCTCAGCCGACGGACAATAAATCTAACTTTTTCGAAAGATATACTTTCTGGATGGAAGGCTCCCTGAGATTTGGGCTTGATGTATATGTGAACTCCCTCGCATAGGCGAAAGCCTATGCGAGGTTAATATATATTAGCGTTCTGCATTTAAAATGAGTCTATAAGCTTTACTTCTTAAAGAGGAGTTCAGAAAGTAAAAGTAATACTAGTGCAGATGTTTGATAAAGTCTCTTTTCCGATTATGTTTTTTCGGAGAGAGGGCTGAGTAAGTAAACCAAATAATTTTATCGGTTTCTTCAGCTGATATCGGAAACAAATAAGAAACAAGATAAAATTTGGCGAAATAATGCCAAATTCTTTTTTGCGACACAAAACAGGACATTTTTTATACAGAGATATGACGTCAATTTCAATCATTGTAACTGCACGGTCTCTGCATCACAATCGATTATCCTCCATTTTGGTCACCATTGCGAGTAATAATAGGGAGGGTCTCAAGAGTGTCTGCTTCGTTTTCTCTCTTTCAGATTTTGTTTCAGAAAATTATTATTATTATTATCATTATTATTGTTATTGTTGTTGTTGTTGCTGTTGTTGTTGTTGCTATTAGTATTCCAGTTGTCTTGGATTATGTTCTTTTAGCATTTAATTTGACTTCCGAAAAACATGTTCAAAACTTTCAGTGGTATGTTTATAGAAAGCCATAATTTACTGTCAATGTAATAGACTGTTTATATCTCATTAGTTTTGAGAGATAATTGTAAAATCAAAAGCATGCGAAAAATCAATCATAGACGGATAATATTACGGCATAAACTGCAAAAATTTTCAGTAATTTGGTGTGTTATTTATTTTCATACTGTGTATTCAAAATTAAGTTTAAGCTATAAGCTGATTTGATTTTTAAGCAACATGGTGCCTTCGTATTCTCATATTGTCTTCAAATTTATTATTTATTTCTTTACCGATAATAACGACCTTGTGCGTCTTGCAGAACATTAATTTCTTATTCGATCCGCTACTTGTAGCTTCGCGAGAAATTTAAATTACATTTACTAAATAACTATGTTTACGTATGATGGTCTTGCCCAGTGGTTAGGACGTTTGTTTTCTGTCCTCAGATACAGGCCCAAATATTGCAATAGTTATCATCATGATTATCTTCAGCTTCATGAAAAACTATACCTCGGTTCGAATCATTATAAATTAAGTTAAATATTATCCGGTTTGACCAGTACTTGATGAAGCACTGGCGGCACAACGCGTGAAACCTTGTGATAGTCACAACAAAATGAGGACAATAGACTGTATGGGAATAGTGTATACAATTACTAATAAAGCATTTTCTTTTGACAGATAAAATTTCGATTCTTTGCATCAAAGAAAAAGTTTGCAAAATGAGTCCAGAAGATTCAACACTTACTCACTGAAAAGCAATCACTGAACGGATATTGGGTCTATGGCTGGCGGATATATCTGTTTAAACCGGTACAATTAGCAAATATTTGCTCCAAGCTTATTTCTTTGTATTAACCTAACACCAATAGTTCTTCTGATGAATCAACTTCCATTTGGAAAACTGTTCCAATAGCTAATTCCGTCTTTAGTGGTTTATTGATTTTGAAACTGGATAAACATTTAACCTGTCATCGTTAACTATTCTTGTCATCGGTAAATGAAATAGCGTTTGTTTAGATAATTGTATGGTATGTAGTATTCAAAGGTAAAAACGAAGAAATACTTCTAATACGATTTAAGCAGATACATGAAAGAGAACAATACGCGCATGCATACCTTGCTTTTTAAGTGAAAAATAAGTAAATAGTTTTACTGCAAAGAATTTGTCACTTTAACTGACTAGGTTTATGGCGAATTCAAAGTTTCGTGAGGAAACCGTTATTATGTCTTCATTTATCAGGCAAAAAAAGCTATAAAGAAAAACATCATAACGCTTTCCTCGCAAAACATCAAAGTTGCAATGAACCTGCTCAGTTTAAGTGAAAATTTTTTTGCATTAAACTTATGAACGACCTGTCTCTACCCGTATTTTGAGCACATTACGATAAAAAAATTCTTTTTTCAGTAAAACTACTGAAAAATACAACAATCTTGGCATTAAAGATTATCACAACTCAACACACACACACACACACACACACACACACACACACACACACCACACATATATATATATATATAATTACGGAACATGTTAGAATACTGGAAAAATTAAATAAAAAATTTTAAGAATATTATTTTTTGCTTGTTTTTAACGAAGTATGCTTTATATAAATATATGTATATATATATATATATGCAAATATATATATATATATGTATGTATGTTTTTATCAAAACATGCACAAACAAACACACACACACACACACACACACACTCATATATATATATATATATATATATATATATATATAAGAGAATAGCAACCCGTTAAGACGGGGAAGTTATTACAAAATATTAATTATTAATTAGAGAGAAATAGGGAGCTCAATGGATTTTATCCAGAGTAAATATATTGAGAATATGTGTTTTCTTCTCAATATATATATATATGTGTGTGTGTGTGTGTGTGTGTGTGTGTGTGTGTGTGTGTGTGTGTGCTAGGCATGTTTCGTTGAAAACGACTTACAAGGAAGATCTTATTAGTTTTTATTTAGTTTTTTCAGTATTCTAACATATTCAGTAATTATTTTTTTCAAAGATTTCGACTACTTCTTTGGAAATTCTCAAAGGTGTATGTTTCTGCTGTTGTTATTTTATTCTCATTATTATCAATATTCTCCACAATTTCTTCCTCTTACAAACGACATTTTAAAACTCATCTTGTCGGAACAATGAAATTACTTAAAAAAAACAACAAAATTTTATCTATTATCAGGTTACTGATTGAGAAGCAAGTGAATTTTACTACCCATCTTTTTCTTCACATCACATAAAATTTTTACAAATGATAGAAATAAAATGTTTATTTGCATTTGACAAAACTAATTCCAGAACAAAATAAAATGTTTAATTAATCATTTCTTTTATTTCTACGTTTCTGACATACAGTGCTATTTGTTCAAGCATTTCATGTGAGCCATTGTTACATTCAAATTATTCTTGAAATTTGTTTTGTCGTTGTCGTTCTGTTGTTAATCGTTTTCTTTTGGAGGATAATTCCATTTCATTATTTTATGAGTTTTAACATCTAAAAACTATTGGCCAAAATTATTTATATATCAGCAATATTCAGTATATCTAAACTTATTTATAAATGGAACCTTTGTCTATGTGTGCGTATGTGTGTGTGTCTGTGTGTGTGTCCGTTACCTATACAATCCGAAACGGCTGAACCGATTTTCTTGAAAATTTACACAGTTGTACTAAAAGCGTCTGCGAGTATTCTTAGCAAGATTTTGTGTCGAGGTACCCCCGATAAATATTGAAAATCGATAATCGAAAAAATCGGGTTATAGAAGGAGTGGTCCGATTTTAATCAAATTTGATACACAAAGACATAAGAAACGATATTCAGAAGTTTCAAGGTTGCAGTTTTTACAATAGTGCAGAAAATCGATAATATATATATAAAAGGCAAGATGTTTGTGTGTCTGTTTGTTTATCTGCCTGTATGTCTGTATTTTTTCAGCCCTTTTATTTTAGTTTTTGCTTCGGGTTTGGCTCTAAGTAGGTATAACTGTAATTCTTCGTCTTAGCCATGATACTATTTACTCAGAGGACCAAATAGCCTTCAAAATTCAGTTTACGACGAAAAAACTTATTTGATATCGATACCAGGAAATCAAAATTTGACTTACATCCATTCATTTTTCTTTCAGTCTACGGTTTCGCTTTAACTGGAAACAACTATTGCTTTTTAGTCTTTCGTGCCAACGTCCATAGAGTCTGAGCTCCAGGACCATGGATTAGTTTGAAAGCTTTCATTACACCCGTGCAACGCCGGGCTATACTACTAGTAATATATAACAGTGAACGTCTAAAATATGAAGTGAATAGATTAATTAAACGCTACATTATTCTGAATTAGTTGTTAATTCTTTATTTACGCTTTATTGAAATCTCAATGCATTGTTTCAGACTTTGATTAGATTGAATCTCACTGTTACAACTTTCTGCGAATTGGCGTTCTTTTTATAAACACAGGTTCACTAATATAATTTATATCTCATAGATTTTAAAGTAAACTGTTAAAATAATAGAATTGCCAATATATTTTAGTCATTACTTATTCTATTTACTCTTAAGCTGTTGATATTGTTAATATGATAACTAAATTCTACACAGTATATGGATTTATATAAATAACTAAGTGATTTAATAAACTGTGTATCAAAGCATACGATTATTTATAAAGTTTACAAAAGAAAAAGAAACGAATATTAAAACGGTTGTTTCAAAAAATGATTATTGAATATAAGTTACGTTGAGCAAGATAAGCTATATGAATCAGAGTATCAAATGATAAAATTGAAAATATTTGACGCAACAACATTACGTAATATTGCACTCTCACAAATAGACAGACAAGAAATAACCTGCAGTTTGGGTTATTTTGAGTGTTTCTAAAAATACTCGCAAACTGTGAACTTTATGTTAGACATGTTTAAATTTTCAGGAAAGGAATTTCATGTTTTTAAAATATATTTTGGTTTACTCGCTTTAATCAATGCTAAAATTTAAAATATTTAATTGTCATGTAGGATTTCTTACTATTATTTTGCAGGAATGTTATTTATCGGAGAGCGGAGTTCGAATTCCAGATGAATTTGTTGGTATTCACTTACGTAAAAATACCCTTTATAATTATATTAATGCATCTCATATTCCTGCAGCGATGGGTTGAATATCATGACAGATTGGGTTCTCTAGCTTTGGTTGGCAACCAGTCTACCGCAGAAAGAAATGGCAATGTACTGCGGGAAAATCTTCTGCCTGGTCAGTCATGTCTCAAAAGACATGTTTGATTTCAAAAGAGTAGCCCGTATGTGTGGGTGGTTTAATGGGTAGAACCACAGAATGAGAAATCGGAAGAATAATTTAAAATTTCATCCGAGTTTGTTACAATTACTTACATACCTTTGCATAAGAAATTAATTGATCACTTACTCACTAGTTATGCTTAAATAGTAGGACATGCATCTTGAAAAATTCATAGTTATCTCCAGACAATTGTTAATGCAAACTTTACTTACCAAAATAAATAAATAAATAAATATATAAAAATGAACATATCTTACAATCCAAAATATTTCGGCTATAAATGAACAACAAAATATTGATAACCCTAATAGACAAACCAATAAATAAATCGGTCAGGGCTTTGCCGTTCTTATTAATTACGGTAAATATTTTTGTTATATTATATACTTTTCTATAAATCTCAAAAAGTATTATATTTAGGAATAAAGTAATATTTTCACATTTGCAATTTTATTGGTCCTGGTATCTTCGGTTTTGTCATTTTCTCACCTTCGTAATGTAGTTTCTATAATTTTTTCATGATACTTACTTTGATGAGATTTTCGATTTTGCAAAGAATTTTGAAGAATTACAGCATACTACTAGACAGGCATCAAGGTGTCTTATCATCTTACAGTTTGAAGTGGTTATATATAGTTTGGTTTGGTTTGATTTGTTTTACGGCATATCAACCTTAATGGATTATTTAATGCCGACGAATTTTTTTACCATAGATTTGTATAGATAGAATATATATTCCTTGTAGGAAATAAGTTTGTAGCTCTGCTTTCTTTGACGTATTTTATAAAGGGTTTTTGTTGAGAGTCAGATATATTCTTGGTATGTGTTCTCTTTCAAAAATTGCATTACTGGCGATGTTCTATTTTCCCTTCAAAAATGTATTGCTGGTAGTATTTTTTCCTTCAAAACTTTATTGCTGATAATACCTTTTTCCCTCAAAATTTATTGCTGGTAATATTTTTTCCTTCAAAGTTTTATAGTAGGTAATACTTTTTTCCCTCAACATTCACAAATGTATTGCTGGTAGTGATTTTACCTTCGAAAATATATTCCTGGAATTTTTACTATAAAAGTTTATTTTTATACGTTTATAGTGTTTTTGCCATAGTTTGGGGAATACCTATTTGCTCATATCTAGGACCCTGACAGATATTACTACCCCGAGTCAATTAAGAGGGGGTTTCTCGATCTTGAAAAACTCTTAATCATAGGACTTCGTACCGGATGTAATTTATTGTTATAGCCAAAACCAGGCTAGTTGTACGTTTCATTCTGACATTTGTCTTGCAATTCTTGCTTCTGGAACTTCCATAGGGCATCTAACCCCCTTCTCTCTTACCGGCTTTATTGTCCTGCTTTGAATGATTTTTTTAAATATTGTGTAGCGTAAATCCAATCAATGATAAAATAACTTAAAATCATCTTTGCTAATATTCCTAATAGTCTGCCTCTTTTCTGTTACCATTTTCAAAACTGTTTAATAAGGAAAGAGGTCTTGTAAAATGTGATATTCACTCGACAGATTAGCGACAAGAAAGCAATAAGAACAGAAAAAAAAACATAACTTACTATCGAAGGAATTTTCTTGGATTTTTGCATTAATTTTTCTTAAATCCTTTTTGCGACATTTTTAAAGTCATTTCATTCTTTTTTGTTAACAGCTTCAATTTTTATTTTTAATATTCTATGATTATAGAATGAAGTACAGAAATAGAAAATTGTGTAAGACAAAGACGTGTTTTCTCACTGGACTTAAATTAACATGTGAGGCAAAATAAAAGTCCTATTACAATAATCTTTTGGCTATCACAATCTCAACAACGAAAGATATGCAGATTGCAAACCAAGATTTAATATAAAACAGAGAAAGGAAATTGAAAAAAATATGGTAGAAGATAGTGAAGAAATGCAAAGAAAAATGACTTAAGACAGAAGGCATAATTGTCAGTAAAATTTATTAGCACAAGTAAATTAAAAATTGTGATAATGAAATAATACTGAAATCAAACAAATCCGACAATTTACATGTCTATGAAGTGTTTTAACAGAGGACTTGTGCGATATTGAAATCCAAAGTTTAACTACGATAACGAAAGATGCCTTCTAAAATCTAATTAGGAAAAAATGTTTTAAATCGTTAGAAAAGAAATAATACAGAACAAGTTCGAGAATCAGTCAGTTAAGTGCCATACGTGATACACGGTTGGGGGATCATGTCTCGAAAGAGACATCATTGACTGGGTAGAGAATTTTCCTGCAATAGTTTGCCATTACTTTCTATGGTAAACTGGTTGTCAACCAAGGCAACAGAACTCAATCTGTCCTGGCCATTTAACCCATAGCTGGAACGGAAGAGGCTATTTACGAAATATCAGTCCATCTATATTGCAGTGAATGCTAGACAATCACCTTTCAAATGAAAAAGAAACTTGAGCAAAATAAATGTTTTTTTTTTACAGAAGAATGCTGATAATGCCATAAACTATACACTTGAGCAACGAAAGATGAAACAAAAAAGTTGTTTGTACTTAATATTAGAAAGAAAGAATTAAAGTATCAACGAAATATAATAAAGAAAGACGTCTTGTAAAATGCGATACTCACTGGGCAGATTAATGGCAAGAAAGCAAGAAGGACAGGGGAAAAACATAACTCACTTAACGAGTTTGAGTAAATAAATGGTAGAACAGAGTTTAGGAGAAACAACAAAAATATCAGAGCTATAACGGACGAGAGTTTGTGGAGAGCCATGATCACAAAAACGGGAAACGATACATAATAAAATATAAAGTATCTTCTATAAATCTGTTATTTATATTTATTTATAATATTATGATCCACCCTGATAAAAACTAGAGCCTTAAAAACTGGTTATTTTATTTCTAATAAAACCAGAAATAATCTGAAATTCATATTCTTTCATGTACCTATATACAGAATATTGTTTACCAATATCATTAGGTTATTTATATTTCACCATGAAAACATTGATCTGTAAAATACAATTTGCTATAATGTACACCGTGTACATGCTATAATGTACACCGTGTTTACAGATGAGTATTTCCATTTTAGAGTTACTCTGTTAAGTAGAATTTTTTTCTAAGCTAAAGATTTGAATTTCCTTCTCTGAGGTAATAGATGTCAGTTTTTTTTCTCGTTTAGCCTCCAGAAATACTGACTTTGTTTGTAGAGAAAATGGATGTAAATGAACCAGAGATTAGTAGGTGAATTTTAAAATCATTGACTGGTGACGACATGCTGAAACTTACGATTTTAAAAATCAAATTTCATTAAAATACATTCGTTTAATTTCCATACCCATAAGCACTTGAATATATATTTTGTGTTATTGCGATTGAAAGAATTTAATACATTCACAACTCCAACCGTTGCACAAACAACTGAATTTTTAATTATAATCGTTTATAAAATATCTATAAAATAATATATGTGCAGTGGAGTAGGAAGGGCGGATCGGAATGTGTTCGAATTCCAACTTCATTACATACCGTTGGAACAGAAATGAAGCCTTCTGTTCTTCTCCCACCTATGAGTTAAATATTAAGACCGTGCCTGCACAATTTTGTTATCTCAAAAGCAAATATTCGTTTGCAAATAGTTAATTATTCTTTCTTATTTTCCGGGTTTAAATAAACCAACAAAAAGTTCATAAAACGCAAGAAAAAAAAACAATTTAATCACTCAACATATATTATATATTATAAATACTGACGGCAGTAGATGCGATCTACGAACCACAGACACCAGAATGAAAAAGTACAGGGATTAAATTCTTAATGATAGCAGAAGAAGGAAATTGTGACACCAAAATTCGAAGTCAGGTTGGAAAACAAAAATCGCGTTTCAGAAGTTAAAATATTAATGAAAATATTCGTTGGAAACAAATGAAAAGGGTTAGGAGGCCGTAAAAAAAGCAAAAAGAAAAACATATTTCTGTATGGCAGGGAATACTGAACAATATTTTCATAGACAAATTAGAAAATTCAGGCAACAAATATCTGGCGCTACTACGGATGGAGCATGCAAAGTAAATAGAAAGAATAAAATGTACACGTTTACTTAGATTCACCCATTAGGTACTGACCTGACTCAACTTTGCTTAACTTCGGTGATCTTACGGAAAACTGTCTTTCAAAGTGATGTGGCCATAAGCGTGAGAAACTTCTCTTATGAGTTTACGCGAATGTATAACTGAACAGGGATGAGGAGAGAGGGCAAACATTACTCAGCAGTACAAAGGAGAAGAGGTTGTAAAGAAAAATAATTGCCACATGCTCTGTTGAGATCAGTCAATTAGGTTTTACTCGCTTGGACGATTATGTCTTTCTCGATCCATGAATGACTAGGTAAAATAGTTTTGCCCAGTAGGTTGGCATTACGATAGACTGGTTGCGAACCAATGCAACACAACCTAATATTTCCTGCTATAACCGATAGCTGGAATGAGAAATGATGGATTCATATCTTTTCCCAAGGATATTAGCGCGTAAAGGAAAGTAACGAAGACGACTGGAATTTGAACATGGCTCTTCGATTTCTCATTCCAAGCCGATATCTATTGCCCCAGAACGGCAATTCAGTCAGTTAAGTGCCATACGTGATACACGCTTGGGCCATCATGTTTCGAAAGAGACATGACTGACTGGGCAGAAGATTATCCCGCAGTAGGTTGCCATTGTTTTCTGCGGTAGACTGGTAGCCGACCAAGGCTATAGAACCCAATCTGTCCTGCTATTTAACCCATAACTGGAAGGAATAGACGGATGAATACCTTTCCCAAGGGTATTTGCGCGTAAGTGAATACAATGGATTCAACTGGAATTCGATCTCAGCTACCCGGTTTCTCGTCCCGAGCCGATATCCACTGTACCACAACGCACATCTAAAGAAAATTGGCCTCGAATAATATTTACTCATCGCACGCTCTAACGTATGCATGCTATTGAATATCCCCTAACAGGTACTAGGAACGACACTGAAAGTTTCTTGAAGGTGAGTTATCTATTTTCAAAAATATTGGTCAATAAATGTTATGGTAATTTCTTTTAGTTTACCTTACAATTCATAAACTTTTTACACAATTTTCATTTGCCAAAACTGATTGGAAAAGACGTTTTTAAAAGCGAGTAGTGCAACTATTCTTAAAATCCTAAGATGTTATGCCAGGATTCGTCATCGGAGACCACATTTTAAACAAGATATGGTATGCAGATGATACTGTCTTGATAGCAGACACGGAATAAAAAATACAAGACTTCCTAGAGAAGGTAGCTGAAGAGAGTGACAGGAAAGAACTACAAATAAACTGCAAGTAAACCAAATTCATGGTCATCAGCAAAAAGGGCAACCCAAAATGCCAAATACAAGTGGAGGATACTAAAATCAAGCAGGTACAAAAATTTCAATATCTGGGAAGTGTTCTAGCAGAAGATGGATAGTGCGATACCGAGATCCGAAGGCGAATCGGCATGGCGAAGAAGCATTCTAGAAGTTGAGCAAAGTATTAAGAAACAGAATTTCGCTAAAAAACAAAGAAAAGACTACTGAATTGCTATGTGAAGTAAGTTCATCAATATATTAGTGAATGCTGGAAAATCACATCAAAGATGGAGGAAATACTTGAAGCAATTGAAATGTGGTTCTACAGATGGATGTGGCGGATATCATGCATAGAGCATGTGAGCAATATATTGTTTGTAAAGAATGGAAACGAAAAGGAAATTGATACTGATCATCAGGAAGAGACAGTTAAAGTTCCTGGAACATATTATGAGGAAGAAAGGCTTAGAAAACCTGATATTAACAGGCCAGATAGAGGGAAAAGAAATTGGGGAAAGCATAACATATTTGAAAGGCCTGATCAGGTGGATCTCAGAACGAGGGTTGTTTGGTGTAACAGGAGAAAACGCAGTAAGAGCCACCAGGGATAGCGAAACATGGAAAGCCATGATCGCCTACATCCTGAAATGACTGGGCACATAGAAGAAGAAGAAGAAGAAGAAGAAGAAGAAGAAGAAGAAGAAGAAGAAGAAGTATACCGGCTCTTTTAAGAAATCCAAAGGATATAGTCTAGTCGCAAGATAATGAAAACTACATTCTAACTGCTAATGTTAAATCTGTATAGAAATCAATGACTCTCATTAATCAACCATATTGACGACTCACTTTCTTCAAACTTCTAACGGTCAATCCCCGAGACTTGTTCTTTATCACTAACCCCCACCAACACCCCACACACAACTGACCAAATATAAGAAAAGAGGCTTTCCATGCCTAGCCACACCGCCTGATGAGTTATTAAAGTTTCAATGTCGAAACAAATGTACCATTTGTAGTGGATATATAAAAAAACTTTTGTACTTGTTCTAAAATATAATTTATAATATATATATATATATTTATATAGATAGGTGTGAGTTTGTATTATATTTATATAGATAGGTGTGAGTTAGTAACGCTGGGTCTCCCGCTTTTTCAGACAAACCTGATTAATTTTTTTTTTAAATTGGTTATATTCGTGTATTTTGTGGAAGTGGTGGAAAAAATGCCGGGGTATAAAAAATAGTAAAACCTTGGGTCCTCTTCACCTGGATATATATATATATATATATATATATATATATTTCTCGTACGTACACGTCACGACAGACGCAGACATATATATATATATATATATATATATGTCTGCGTCTGTCGTGACGTGTACGTACAAGAAATCGACAACTATTCGCGGGTTGACATCGCTACACACCATTCGAATATGCCAACCGAATGAGTGTTTATGTGTGCAGCGGCACACATATACATATATATATATACCGAAACCCGCACGATTCGCATGTGTATGTTTATGCAAGCCTCAGTGACCGAACGAGCGTACGTGTGTGTGTGTGTGTGTGTGTGTGTGTGTGTGTGTGTGTGTGTGTGTGTGTGTGTTTGTGTGTGTGTGTGTGTCCTTGCGCGCGTTTATGGGTGTACAAATGTATATATGTGTATGTCTGCGTCTGTCGTGACGACAGATTTTTTTCCCCCACTTCCACAAAAATACATGAATATAACCAATTTTTTTAAAACAAATTAATCAGTTTGTCTGACGATCGCAAAAGCGTGAAACCCAGGGTTACAAACTCACACCTATCTATATGAATATGTTTGCTCTATCACTGATATTGAGCGCTTTTACATAAGTACCGCGCATATATAATATGTAAACAATATAATATATATAACACATTACATATTTATATATATATATATATATATATATATATATATTGATATTTATAATTATATACATACACTTTTCACATTATATATATATACATATACATATATATATATATATATATCAGATAAGATCTCTACATTTCATCGCTAAATTTCACCGACCTATACGGAAATGACATCTACATATATTCCCCTTACACTCATACACACACATGATTTATATGAACTAACCTTAACGTTCCAGTATACACATAGACAAGCGTTTCTTCACAAACACACACATTATTACACACTTTTCCGTGAAAATATATTCGTCACATATAGTTTTAAAAATACTCCTTGCTTGAATACACGTGACCAATAAAAACTAAACCGATATCTTAACATACCAGTATTCAGTGTCTCTTTGGTACTTTTTAGTCCTCTATCGATCTCTGACGAAGCTTTAATAAAAGTGAAATATTTACGATTGAGATACGTTTCCTATTCTTTCGTCATTTACCATATATATGGGTGAAATTGATATATTAATCTTTATATACCAGAAAACAGTTTGGAAAACTTATGGCAAAGGGAAAGATGTCAAATGAAATGGAAAACGCTGTCAACCCAAACACACAAAAATAAATCTAAGGAATAAAATTTTAACGTCCATCCCATTGGAGAAAGTTTGTAGTTACATAAACGTAGATATCTCTTCATTTCAATGACGAAACACACCAAAGTGTCTATACATACTTCTATATTCTCGTTAGTTTAGCTAAGAATCTTGAAGAATAACTTGCATCCACGGCACTCACTTACACATTATATTATCTATCGAGATGTTTTTCTTTACATAACATTGTGAGTATACATTAAAAAAGAGTATACATTAAAAATGAGTATACAATAAAAAAGAGTATACATTAAAAAAGAGTATACATTAAAAAAGAGTATACAATAAAAAAGAGTATACATTAAAAAAGAGTATACATTAAAAAAGAGTATACAATAAAAAAGAGTATACATTAAAAAAGAGTATACATTAAAAAAGAGTATACAATAAAAAAGATTATACAATAAAAAGAGTAAGTTAAAGTTAAGAACAAGAAACCGACTATGTATTAAATAATCACACTGGCCGTTATATATATATGTGTGTGTGAAGATATATATATATCCAGGTGAAGAGGACCCAAGTTTTTACTATTTTGTATACCCCGGCATTTATTTTATTATAAACAGTGCTCAATATAATAAATATTATAGCGCTTATTATGATCATATAATTATGAATTAATTGTACATTTCGACACGGAAATGTCTATGTTTCCAGATAGATTCTTCATCAGGCAATGTTGGATGTTGTATGGGAAAATGATTAATATTTAAACACAAAAATTCATCGGTTTGATATTTATGTATGTGGGAAGGTATACAATTTATGTGTGTATTTCTTTTAAATAATCAGAATAGATTCGCTTTGGAGTTTGGCCAGTAATTCCTTCTTTTTTTACTTTCCCTCCCTTTTCCTTTTCCTTCTTTTTTTCTCCCTAACGGTGAAAGTGTGAACCTGCTTTTAACCTGTAAATCATTTTCACGACCAACATCCAACAATGCCTGATGACGAGAATCTATCTCGAAATATAGAAATTTCCTTGTCGAAATGTACAATTACCTCATAATTACATGTTTACATATATATATATATATATATATATATATATATATATATATATATTATTTCTGAAATATATTTTTGAGAGTATCAATTGATGTTTACAATGAAAAGAGTGAAAAATCAAATTGTTGTCAGTTTTTGGTCCGTACATTAACTAACTACCAACCAGCAATTAGGCAAGAAGTACCGTTAAGCAAGGATATCTTTCATAAAAATTCTTTAATTATATTTTTTGTTTTGTTTTGTTTTGTCGTAGTTACGAGCAGATAGCCTAAAGTATTTAGGAGTACGGAAGTTCTTTCCGTGACCTCTTAGTCTCCGACAAGTTGCGTGGAATATTTCCCTGTAGTAGACAATAACATTTCACTGATATAGTCCCCACGCGTAGTGCCATTTATTATTACACGAATTCCTTTCGAAAATTGGAATTTAACTTGCTGTGAAAAATAGAAGGGGTGCTACTCTGGGATATTAGTCTTAGTGCTCTAAGCACGAGTTCGAGCTACAGAGAATGCAATGACAAACAAAAATATTTGCATCAAAATGAAGGGTGTAATAATTCTGGGGGGATGTTGAAACGTTGACAACTTATTAAAACAAGATTGATAATTATTACAATACGCAAAATCGTGTAAAATAAAACTAATATATACCGGGAAGGAATATCAGGGAAAAGAGTAGTGTAAGAATAATACTTAACGCTGAGGATAGATTAGAAAAGATTTATTATACAACAGTACAATAAACCAAGAGACGTACAAGAACAATAAACGTATAGTAACAGGAATAACGATCAAATAGCAAATGTCTACGCCTATAACGTATGCGTCCGTCTAGTGACGTATGCTGTATTTACCAACCTTCCCACGCAAGGCTAGATGTGACACAAGGTTTATTTATTGTTGTGGGTCTTCCCGGCCATATAGCCAGGCCAAAAAATGTGTATTTTTCCCTAGTCGTGATTCTACCCTTCAGCGGAACCACGATGGGTTTAGTGCTCTCTGTTCGGAAGCAGAGAGCTCTCTCTACCCGAAGGCAGAGTGCTGACAGTGTCAGCGTCGTCAGTCTAGTGACGTATGTTGACGTATACCCCGAGTCACAGTCTTTTATAGACTAGACCATATCCAGTACGGGGTAGGAATAGGATGTTCCTCTACAACAAAAATCTATGTTACTATTCGTCTAGTTCGTAGATATTATTTTCTATTGTAAGTTTTCTAAATCTATTATTGGATATTGCTGCGATTTCAAAAGGATTTCCGTTGCATATACATTCTATGAAGGGTATCATCTTCGTTCTGGTATTTTTACCTCTTCTTGTATCGCTTGAGTTCCCGGTTTTTAAAATCGAGGCAAAATCTGAAGCATGCTAATTCAGTCCGCCATTATTGACGCACTGTGTTGTTTATCCATTCTTTTATATTTTTAACCCGAAGACAGGCTTTTTTAAACGAACAGTTCGCGCAAGGGTTTATCGGTAATCAGACGTTACAATTGAATAACCGTGTTTTTCGCCCTGGATCGTAACGATACAGCTTTACATTTTCTATTCAATCCTCCGTTTTCATTTTTTTTTTTTTTTTTTTTTTGCAACCGTACCCCGCAGTATAAATAAAATATAACAACTTCCAAAAGAGATTCATCTGAATAGGTTCCTTTGGGGTTTGAGAATTAGAACCAGAATTGGCGTTGTTATTAGGGAGAAAATTGTCTAGTTCTTTTTTCTTTCTCGCCGTTTAAATTTCTTTAGATAATTTTTCGCACATTGAGTTGTTTGCTTCCGAAAGCAATAGGCAGCAATTGTTAGCATTTAAAGATCTTAATCCTTTCTTTATTTTGTGATGTTTCCCTTTGATCTTTTAATTCTATGCTATTAAAAAAATATTCACTGTCCTTAAGCTATAAGTCACGAATAAGATACATGATTAAAGGAATTATATGGACTGGTATTAACTGAAGGGAATCAACGTTTACAACAGGTGTACTTCAATATTACCCACCCAGCTTTCAGCATTGATTTCTGGCGAAGCTCTTTGTATTATTTGCATGAGAAGTGTATATGTGTGTGTGTGTGTGTGTGTGTGTGTGTGTGTGTGTGTGTGCGTGTGTGTGTGTGTGTGAGAGAGAGAGAGAGAGAGAGAGAGTCGGTAGTAAGATTTACAGGGGTATTATTGAACATATAAAGAAAGAAACATTTAGTGTTCGATTTAAGATTAACGAATAAGAATAGTTGAAGACTACCCGTCAGATCAAATGTTTGTTTGTTTAGCGGCATATCAACTTAAATGTGAGCGTTACTTTTACTTTATCAGCTGCTTTTCTCGCACTTCGCCTTTCAGAACTCACTTCCATTTGCATGCTTCCCTGATAGCTACAATTTCTGAAAGTTTAAATGCAACGTCAATTGTCACCTTTTATCTACTTGATTCCCATCCATCTTTTAACTTTTCTTCGACATGCTCTTTAATTCTTTTATTCTATTACAGTAACTCCCAGCCCACATGTGACATTTCAGCCTTGCTTGTAGTGATATGATTATAAAAAAATGTTTGGTCATTTAATAGGCATACACTTTGTTGCCCCTTACAGTAATGTTATTGGCTGGTATCAGCCATAAATACAGGCAAAGGCGAGGACGCAGAGAGGTCTACGTCCAAAGGTCTACGACTAGATGGCTACCTCCGTACGTCTATACGACAAGAGGTCTACAGTTCTTCGACTAGAGATCTACGGCTAGAAATCTATGACTATTGGTCTACGTCTATTGACTATGCCTACGTCTCAGAATACAGCATACAAAAAGTACCGTCCATTACGTCTAACTGCTAGATTGTCCTACCCAATTACATTTGCCTAAACTGCTTACTTTTTGGGACATATATCAAAATTTAATTTTCTTGGGAGCCTGAATATTTTTTCCAAATTTCTATTGCTGGTATTGATTTTCTGTCTTTAAAAGATTTTTGCTGGTAATTTTTTCTTAAACTGATAATTTCACTTCTTTGACACCAGTTTGGGTGTTCATTATTTACCAATTGTAACAAGTATACCACACCGAGTCAGATTGGATCAGAGAACAACAGCGATTGAGAGGTGGTTCTGGGTCTCTCAATTTCCAAACAGAGGTTTTGATGCTGGCAGTATCCTTTTGGCATACTCAGGACAACAGATATATATCATATGGAATCTCATCGACTTATTTAAATGCATAATCTGTGAAGATTTTCATATACATTAAAGCACTTCTTCTGTCTCTGGGAACACCAGGTGCTGTTTCTGGAAACATCTGGATGTGCATGTGGTATAATGGATAAAACTTCGGAATCGTAAATCAGAGAGTCGAGTTCCCACTCCAATCAGGTTCGCTATGTTAATTTACGCATAAATTACTTTGGGAATGATATGGATCCACATCTTCTAGCCCTATCTACGGGTTAATTAGTATTACAAATCATTTTTATCTCAAATAAGAAATTCTTAAAATGTAAAAATATTTTCTGACTTTAAATAATATACAAATGGACAGATTATCTTCAGGTCAAGTGTTAATCGCTTTTTCTCCTACATATCTTTATGTATCGCTTTTCTCATCTGCTCAATCTGCTTTCAGTCGTCACCCGCATTCAGTAAACTCCTAACTTGAGTGGATCTTGAGCTTTGAGTTTTGCGAAGAAGTAGTAAAAACGTTCTGAAATATGACATCTTCATTAATATCAGGGAGCATTGAGAAATACGCTTCAAATAATTTTAAAATGAAATAAGGTTGTGCAGTGATTTTCACGGTCAAACAAATAAATGCATGGGATTATTTCTTTCATCTTAAGCGGGCAAAAAAAAAATAAATATCGTAAAAATATAACAGTAATTATCACATCTACATTCTTTGTTTACACAAGCCCTGACGCTTCATGCCACATAGACATGGATTAATTATCCTCATTCCATTCGTATTTCATGTCTTCTTCTTTTATGTGCCATGTTCTTTCAGGACGTAGGCGATCAAGGCCTTCCACATCTCCCTATTCCTAGTAGCTATTAACACGATTTATTATTTTACACCATGCAACCCTCGTTCTGTCATCTACCTAATCACGTCCTTCAGATATGTTATCCGCTATCTCTTTTTCCCTCTCTCTGAACTGTTAGTGTCAGGTTCTCCAAGCCCTCATTCCTCATTGCATGTCCAAGGAACTTTAGCTGTGTCTTCCTGATGCTCAGTATTAATTTCCTTTTCGTTTTCATCCTATCCACAACTCCATCATTGCTCATATGCTCGATCCATGATATTCGCACCATCCTTCTGTAGAACCACATTGTCAGCTGCTTAAGTGTTTCCTTCATCTTGGAAGATATTGTCCAATATTTACTGCCATATTGTAAAACTGACATCACATAGCAATCTACTATTATTTTCTTTGTTTCTAGCGAAATTTTCCTGTTTCTTTCTATTGTAAAACTGACATCACATAGCAATCTACTATTCTTTTCTTTGTTTCT
Source organism: Ascarosepion bandense (assembly GCA_037127315.1). Taxonomy (NCBI): domain Eukaryota; kingdom Metazoa; phylum Mollusca; class Cephalopoda; order Sepiida; family Sepiidae; genus Ascarosepion; species Ascarosepion bandense. The sequence goes on from JBBBDQ010000292.1 coordinate 20,134, forward strand.
AGCGAAATTTTCCTGTTTCTTAATACTTTACTCAACTTCTTAAACTTCGCAAATCCAATTCGCCGTTGGATGTCTATGTCGCACTATCCGTCTTCTGTTAGAACACTTCCCAGATATTGAAATACTAGAATTAACCGTTATCTTTCTTACATAACTTAATGAACTGCACTTGTCCTTTCTTAAGTTTACGTAATATCATTCAGTAACACCTACACTCCGTAACTTTTGAGCCTTGTTTTCAATGAATTCTCTCTCTCACAAGAAAGACCATTATTTATATATAAATAGTTATTTTAATATCATTTTAGTTTTTGCAATAATTATGTAATTGTGCCGTGCAGAATATATATATATATATATATATATATATATATATATATATATATATATATACAGGTGAAGAGAACTAACAGTTTTAGAATTCCGAGTTTTCCGGCATTTGCTTTATTTCGTTAAAAAAGTGCTCAATACAACATATCAATACAATCATAAATTTACTCAAATTTTCATAAACTTTATTTCGTAAAAATTTTAATATCTGGTTAATTAATATTATATCATAATACAAAAACAAATTATCGGATATATGTAAATTCATCGATATTATCTTATGAAGAATTCTTAACCATACTCTAAGGTGAACATTTTGCCATATTTAGATATATCATTTATTTCATTACGATTATTTAATAAACTTCTATTCTTAAGAAAATTAATAATATATAGTTTTTCATATAGGCACAAGAGAAATGGGTCTTACATAGTCTAGCTTTACTAGTTGATGAAAAGCTGAGAAAGAAATGAACTCTGAACTAAAATAAAAATAGTATAATCATACTCAAATGTGCCTTTAAGTCGGATCAAAAATTAGAAATGTTTTTTTTCTTTGTTGCTTTAAAAATGTTGGAATAAAGCTAAAACAATAAGCTTGTGACAAAAATGTATACATCACACCGGAAAAGAACAGTCTAGACTGTAGCTAAATGGACTGACACTTTCCTCTTTAGATTGATAGAAAAAGCCCTGTATTCCCCAAACATATAAAACCTATATTTTGAAATTTAAATGCTGATCTTCATTCTAATTAGTTAAATTAAACATACGCACATTTTCTGACTTTTTCAAGCATAGCAATTCTTTAAATAACGAGCGTATTGTTTTCTACTTTTAAATGTAAATCATTTTCACAGCAAAACAACTTTGCATGATGACGAGGTAAAATCTCAACACAAAAACTTTCTGTTTCGCAATGGAAATTAAGTTAATATAAAATAAAAACAAATGTAATTATATATATATATCCTACAATACTGAAGTGGGGTAATAGTTTGTCGTAATGGCAGAGTTACACGCGTATTAGTTGAAAAAGTATTTTAAAAGCAAAACGTAGAATTTAAAACTTTGCTTATTCCTGGGCTGCTGTATGCTAACGATGTAATCAACGCTACCAGTAACAAATGTAATGCGTATTTATATCGACATTAACTCATATGCATTTATTGAGTAAAGGCGAATATTTTTCCTATTGGGGATATATCAAAAACAGTTCATTTGCATCTCATCCGAATTAAAGCCTAATGCGCAGTTTCTTTACACATATACGAAAATAAAAATTCATCAAATATTGCTACTGACAATATATAATGTGTGGGTGGTGTCGAAGATTACGGCTTGAAATGAGAAATTGGAGAGTCGAGTTCAAATTTCATCGAATTTGTTACATTCGCTTTCCCGTAAATAACCTTTAATGGAGTAATACCAGACGACCTATGCAAGTCAATTTTTATAGCACTGCCAAAGAAGCCGGCTGCAAACGAGTGTAAAATACACCGAACTATCAGCTTAATGAGTCACATTAAAACACTGATTGTCCGAATCATGATAAATAGAGCGAGAAGCAGAATCAGGCCAGAGATAAGACAAGAACAGTGTTGGTTCGTCAAAGAGAGTGGAACAAGGAACGCCATATTTATGATTAGGATGTTCTCCAAAAGGGCAATACAAATGAAGAAGGACTTGTACCTATGTTTTGTTGATTATGCGAAAGCATTCGACAAAATACGCCAACAAAGAACTTATTGAGATGCTCAGCACTCTCGAAATTTTTGCGAAAGACAACAGAGTAATTAAGAATCTCTACTTGCAGCAAACTGCCTGCATACGGACAGGTAACGATTTCTGCATATTTACAAAGATAGAAAGGGGCGTAAGACAAGCGTTTGTCTTTTCACCGGATCTGTTCAATGTCTACAACGAGAATATTTTGAGGACCCTAGATGCTATGCCAGGATTTGTAATCGGAGGCCACAATTTGAACCACATAAGATACGCAGATGATACAGTGCTGATTGCAAACAGGAAAAGGAACCTACAAAACCTCCTACAGAAGGTTGCTGAAGAGAGTGACAAGACAGGACTACAAATAAACTGCAACAAAACTAAATGCATGGTCATCAGTAAAAAGAGCAACGCAAAATGCCAAATACAGGTGGTGGATACTAAAATCCAACAGGTATATAGATTAAAATACCTAGTAAGTGTTCTGAAATGAGACGGAAAGTGCGACACAGAGATCCGAATGCGAATTGGCATGGCAAATAACGCTTCCAGAAGCTGAGGAAAGTACTAAGACACAGCAATCTAGCACACTCTTCTTTGTTTCTAGTAAAATTTTCCTATGTGATATCGGTTCTTCAATACGACCGTGACTGTTGGACAATATCATCGAAGATGAAGGAAAGACTTGAAGCAATTGAAATGTAGTTCTACAGAAGGATGCTGCGGATATCATGGACCGAGCATGTCAGCAATGATGAAGTGTTGGAAAGAATAGCAACAAAAAGAAAATTAATAGTGATTATCAGGAAGAGGCAACTGAAGTTCCTGGGACATGCAATGATGAAGGAGGGTTTGGAGATCCTAATCTTGATAGGCCAGATAAAGGGAAAAGAGACAGAGGAATGCAGCGGATAACATATTTGAAGGGCCTGAGCAGGTGGATGACAGAACAGGGGTTGCGTGGTGTAACAGGAGAAAAAGGTACTAAGAGCTACCAAGGATAGGGAGACGTGGAAAGTTATGATCATCTACGTTCTGAAAGGACGGGGCATATAGAAGAAGAAAAATAGGTATGAATCAACCTCTCCCACAGCCATGGGTTAAGTTTCAGGTCTTTTATCTGGAAAAAAGTCATTGTTATTTCTAAAATGTCGTTAACACTATATCCATTCGCAAAAATAAAAGTAAATTATTATAATTCTAAATAAATCCCTGATTTTAATAGGCCGCTATAAATTAAAAAAGAAAACTTGACAATAATTACAATCGATGTCATGAGGCACGTGACAATTATGAATTTCTTCATTGCGTCGTTAATTTACTTAACATCTCTGATCTTACTTTGAAACATTATGAATTTCTTATATAAACAGACAACTTTCCAATTAGAAACTGTCATTGATCCTCATTGTGAGAAAACAAGGCGAAATAGATTAGTTTAAAGAAGAAATGGGAGACCCCAATAGAAAATATTTAATAAGACCTGGAGTTTTCATTAATCTATCCGGTTGGTACAAATTCCGTGTATAAACACACCATTACAAAAGCAATCTTCAACTCTCACTGTTTTTCTCCGAATTCCCAGCGGGGACGTATGTCACACGAAGTTAGAAAACGTCAAAAGTTTAAAAAAAGAAAGAAAGAATGAAAGAAACGATAACAGAAAGTAATACGTCAGATGAAAAGCCAAGCAGATATAGGAATAACATTTTGCAACCAGCAGACGACGACAAGGAATACGTCTCACGAGATTAAAGGCAACGGAGCAGGATGCAAGAAATCTCTAAGAAAGAAAAAGGTGCATTAATAAAAGTCAACGGTGAAATGAATGGAGATAGCCTCGTTTTGATATTTCTGGTTTTATATATTGATTTGCTCTCAATATGACACGGAAGATATATTATGAGGGGTGTTTTCTTACTTGCCGTGTATAGAATATATTCAGACTAACTGCTTCCGCCTGCTGGAGCGATGATGACGAGCAAATTAGTCTCGCCTGTTATTACAAGCACTTCTCGTCTATTCAATGACACCTGCGTATTTCTCTGAAAGGAAACTCGGCTTATTCAGCTAATAACTTCAGTCGGTCCTCGGTTAATGACTTATTTGTTTGAAGACCTTTTGTACATACAACTAGTTATAAAATCTCATGAGATAACAATTTTAAAATAAGGTTATGATGGTCCTATCTAGGCTCTTACAATTACCCTCAAAGCATAGGAACAGTATTTAACAGATGAGCTGCTTCAAGCAGCGCTGTCACCTGCACATTTTCAATGATATGAGATAAACATTGCGAGGCAGAGATATTCCTGGAAATGTGTTTAAACTAAGAAAATGTACTAGTTTAGCTAATCAGTCAGTTAAGTGTCATACGTGATACACGCTTGGGCGATCATGTCTCGAAAAATACATGACTGACTGGGCAGAAGATTATCCCGCAGTAGGTTGCTATTACTTTCTGCGGTAGACTGGTTGCTGATCAAGGCTACAGAACCCACTCTGTCCTATTCTTTAACCCATAACTGGAGGGAAGAGACGGATTAATACCTTTCCCAAGGATATTTGCGCGTAAGTGAATGCAAGGAATTCGACTGGAATTTGAACTCGGCTTCCTGATTTCTCGTTTCGAGCCGATATCCACTGCACTACGACGCACACCCGCCCAGTTTAGCTAAAAGTTAGTAGATTTCTATAAATTGCTGTGCGTTTGAATATAGGGATTTTATATAAAATGGTGACAAACCTGTTCAGAAATATCAGTTTCTATATCCTTGTTTCACGCCAAACATGACATCCATGTAAAAATGTTTCGATCTGATAATGCAATTTACGAATATGGTTCGAGTTCTCAGGTTACTGTTCTAGTTCTATAGCAAGTAGATCAGATTATTTTATTTTCAAATTCCTTATTTTATGTTCTAAATATGGGTATATAGCAATATATTTAAAGCATTGATTATATGCACATTCTACATCCTGCATTTTTATTATGGATTCTGGGGAGTGCTTTCATTTAAGTCCGCGATCATATCTTTTGTTTTAGATTGGTTTATTTGGGGTTCTGTTTCTTGGAAACCTGATAGGATTATGTTGATTTTCTTTTCCTAATTCTCATTTCAAACATGAATACCTATTTCATCCCCCACAGACTTTCCCATCTAATTATATATATATATATATATATATATATATATATATAAGGCAATCTGTGAGTCTGTGTGTGACTGTTTCCTATGCACGCCTACATTTTTTAAGCTACGCCATTCAAACTTTCTAGGGACACATATATACAGGGAAGACAGGTCGACACCTACTTTTTGAGTTTTAAGTTCAGCAATTATCCCTTTCACACTTTTTGGTTAATTGGGCCTTATTCTTTACATTTGCTCCGTAAAACATCTAAAATTTAAGATGGTTGCTAGATTACATCATAGAAATCAAATCACACATGTCAAACGCGACTAAAAAGTTGAGCCGTTGTATTTAATTCTTATTCCGACGTTTTGAAAATTCATTTGGTCAACAAAAAAAATGTGAATACTTTTCCCCGTAATTTTGAAACAAAAGAAATATTTTTTTTTAAATTCTGAACTGAGAGCGTAATAGTTTTTATATTTTTACTTTCAGTAAAACAAAATAAATAATTTTTATTTTATGTTAAAGTTCATTTAGACAACAAAAAATGTAAATATTTTCCCCCGTAATTTTGAAACAAAAACAAACGCAATGTTGTTTACAATGTCACACAAAACATCAAATCACGTTTACGCAAAACAAAAGAAAATAGATATTTTAATGGAATTTTTGAACAATTATTAAATAACAAATTTTTTTATAATTTTTTTTATATAACCGTGTCCTACTACTAAAATGTTCTGAGTTGCACGGGCAACGCCGGGCTATGATGCTGGTCATCAATAAAATAGACTCGAAAGTGAAAGCGAGATCGTTGGCTTCTATTGTTAGATTAGTTCGAGATTTTGTATGAAACTTTTAAATGCTCAGAGCTCAACTATTTATAAAATATTTGTAAATACACCGTACAAACAGTTGGAAATAATATCTGGGCTCTCGTAATATGTATCTAAGTATGCATTCTGGTGTTTCACAGTGTTGATATTATAAATGCATTTACGAATTAATTTAAATCCTGTAAATTTGTATTCAGAGATACTTATGTTTTGAAAACTTGTAACATCTTTTAAATATGAAAACGTATAAATTGTTATCGTTCTTTTTTTTAGTTATGTCTTGTACAAATTCCTTCCAAGTTACCAGGTTTTTGCTTCAGAAAATATAAACAACTGACCTGTCATGCAACCAGCAAAAATGTTATTGTGATTATTGCTTAAAAGAAAGAATTTTTTGTTTTATGTAGAACGTATTGCCTATTAATCTCCAACTGTTTGCATCAGAAGATTTATATATAGCTGGCGAGTAAAGCAAACGGGAAAATGTATTTGTAGCTATTGTTTGAGAGAAGCCATCTTCTCTTAGTTTTGTGTATTAGGGGTTTCCGCCAAGTCTCTAAGATTTTGCATAAGAACATATAAAACACTTGCGAATATTGCGGTAAGGAAAAGTTAATTGTGATTATTTCTTTGACAGAAACATTTTTTTCTTGTTTTGTGTAGTACGAGTAGCCCCCAAATCTTCACGTTTTTTTTTTATCAGAATATGATTTTAAACAGCTGACGAGTAATGCAACCAGGCAAAATGTTGTTGCATTTAATGCTTGAGGGGAACTAAAATATTTTATTTATTTTCTGCAATATCAATATCATGTCTCTAAGTTTTTACATTATAAAACACAAACAGCTGACGAGTTATGTTACCTGCAAAATTATAATTGTGATTATTGCTTGAGGGAAACAAAATATGTTTGATTATTATAATGACGAGTCATGAAATCAGGAAAATATAATTGAAGTAACAATTAAAGAAAACAGATATCTTTTTTGTGTTTTTTGTATTGCAAGACTTCTCTAAGTCTTAACCTTTTTAATCAGATTATATAAACGATTGACGTGTCAAGTAACGAGGAAAATTAAATTGTTGTTATTGCTTGAGAGCAACAAATTATTTTTTATAGCACAAGTTGCTTCCAAGTCTGTCAGCTTTTGCATCAGAAGATATAAACAACTGAAAAATGATTCTACATGGAAAAACATAATTGTGATCATTGCTTGAGAAAAATAAAGTGATTAATTTTGGTTTAGTACGAGTTGCATCCATGTCTAAGTTTTACATGGAAGCATTTAAAAAAGCTGACGAGTCATGCAATCAGTAAAAATGTAATTGTGGTTATTGCTTGAAGGAAACAAATATTGCTGTTCATTTTTTATAGTACGAATTGGTCCAAGTTTCTAAGATTTTGCATCAAAAGATATGAACATCTGAGAAAAATATAATTGTGTTTAGACCTTAAAAAGAAATAATTATTTTTTTGTTTTGTATAGTGCATGTTACTCTCAAGTCAATTCAAGGCATCGGAATATATAAGCAAGCCATGCAACAAAGAAAATGCAATTTTAGCTGTTGTGACAAACATAACTACTTTTCTTTTGTTTATTCTAGTAATATTTGTATACAAAATTTTCCTTCAGAGGATATAAACAACTAACGAGTAATGCACCCAGTAAAAATACAAATATGCATATTGCTTGAGGGAAACGAAATTTTTTTAATGTTTTGTAAAGTACGAGTTGCCTTCAAATTTATAAGGTTTTGCATCAAAATATGTAAATAGCTGACGAATCATGCAACCAGTAAAAATTTAATTATGATAAGTGCTTGGGAAAAAAGCATTCTTGAGTTTACTTTCTGTAGTACGAATTGCCTCGAAATCACAAAGATTTTGAACCAGTTAAAACTACTAATGAGTGATGCAAGCAGGAAAATATAATTGTGGTTATTGTTTAAGAGTAAGAATGTTTACTTAGTTTCCTGTAGTAAGAGTTGCCTCCGAGTTTCTATGTTTTTGCATCAGAATATATAAGCTGCTGACTAGTCATGCAAGCAGGAATATATTATTGTGGTTGTTGCTTGGGGCAAAGAAAAATTTTTTTCGATATTTTTAGTACGTTTTTCCTCCAAGTCTCTATGTTTATGAATCAGAAAATACAAACAACTGGCGTGTCATGCAACTAGTAAAAATTTAATTGTTGTTATTGCTTGAGGGAAATTAAATATTATTCTTACTTTTGTGTGTGTGTGTGTGTGTGTGTGTGTGTGTGTGTGCGTTTGCGTTATTCGCGTTACCTCCATGTCTCTAAGTTTTTGCACCAGAATGTGTAAACTACTGAAAAGTAACATAACTTGAAAAAATGTAATTGTACCTATTGCTTCAGTTAATTTCTTTCTGTTTTGTGTCGTACGAGTTACCACCTAGTCTCTAAACTTTTGTAACAAAATACACGATCAACTGTCGAGTCATGCAACCAGGAAAAATGCAATCGTGCTTATTGCTTAATAAAAAATAAAAAAAGTTCCCTCCCAACATATTTTCAATTGTCTTCTTTTAGAGTTACCGTGTATTTAATCCGCATACTTTTTTATTTTACTACACTTTGATTTAATTCCTAAAACTCTACTAACATCGTGTAATGTGGTCTTGATATTTCCCATTCTATTTATTTTCATCTGGCGATCACTGCATTATTATTATCATGTCATTTTTCATCATATTTCGATTTCTACTATGGTCGCACTACCAACGAAATCTGCGGAAAGACCTAAGGCAGGCCGTGGCGTGTTGTTATGGCTCCATTTCCTATTTTTTCTATCTCCCCTATCATGCCTAGCGTTACATAGACAAAGTTCTACTTAGTGTGTGGGCTGTACTTAATAAGACAAATTTTTTGTATATCTCTTAAGCTGGTGTTTCTAGGGATTCTTTCAATGTGTTGTTTTGTTCCATTTTTTATCATTCCAAGTGCACCTACTATCACTGGCATAACTCTTGTTTTCAATTTTCACATTTTTTTCTATTTCAATTTTCCAGGTCTTTATATTTTGACAGTTTTTTCAAATTCCTTGGTTGCTATCCGCTGGAATAGCCATATCAATTAATAGACAAGTTTTTCTTTTATGTCCGGTTCTTTTTAACAATAATGTCCGGCCTATTTGCTTCAATTTTTCTCTGTGTAGATGGTGTTATTATTATTATTATTATTATTATTATTATTATTATTATTCAGGTAATTAAAGAAAATGAATTTTGAGATTCAAATTCTGGTTTATCAAAAATATAGCGTATAGTGTTGGTAATGGGAATACGCCGAAACTGTAGTACAATCCTCGTCAGTCACTGCTTCTGCTCTCTAGCCAGACGTACTCACGTACAAACTCTTGTCTCTCAGCCAATGTTTTGGTTTTGCTAGCTAACATAAGCAGGATGCTGGTCAAAAATTAATCGTGGCAATGGCATCTCCTATCAGTGACTTCGCTATTTCGAACGAGTAAACAATAATTCCATCTCATTGTTGGCCTTCATCTCTGTCCTGAAGAGTCAAAATCTTCAAAGGCTATCAACATCTCTTTAATTACAATGCCGTCTGTTCCAGCTGTTTTTGGTTCTATTCAGTTTTGCCATTGCAGTTTTTCATTCGGATTTGAATATTTTCGGTCCGTCACTATCTTTTTTAATATCGGTTTCTCTCTCTTGTCGTGGGAAAGATATTTTATATATAGATATATATATGATCCTTCCATCCTTGGATTTTATACATCCTGCTGATGACCGTGTTCTTTGTCCTATCTTATGTCTTTGTGCATTTCTTCTTTATTAGTCTTAAACAATTTCTCAACTTTGGCACATTTGTCGTTGAATCATTCCTATTTTTTTTTATAAGCGTTTCACCGCGAGCAAGTCATGTCACTGCCACTACTGCGCAGGGGCTACATAGAGTGGAGAAAGGATGATTAAATATAGGAAATGTCAGAGGGTGGGAGTGATAGGCGGGTAAGGATACCGAGAATGGGGGTTGGGTAGATGAGAGTGTTCTGAGAATAATTGGGAGTTAGAGTGATAGGAGGTGTCTATTGACCCTACATTTAAACACCTGGAGATTGTAGCTGTCGGGAAAGAAAGCAGACTTGTGGAAGGGAGTTCCACAGGCGGAAAGCGCGAGAAAAGAAGCTGTTGGAGTAGAATTTACGGTTACATCTTATCTGTTAACAGTAAAAGGGTGGGACCTAGTTGCTAATCTAGTATCTCGTGTAAATTCCTGCTTAGGCGGCACCAGTGCTCTAAGTTCATCGTCTTCGATTTTCCTATCGAAGACTGTGCCTCCGAGGTCTCCTCTTGGGTTAAGGCTTTTATCCCGGCCAGGAAATTCCAGCTAAAATTAAATTCGTCCCCCTGGTTCTCACCCGCTTGCTCGGCCGCCATTGCCCACCGGAACCATTTCTTCCGGCTCTATCGAAGCTGCTCGTCGAACCAAAACAAGGCGCCTTTTCGCCTCAGCACGGAAATAAGTGTAAAAAAGTACTGAACGAAGCTAAGAGGGCGTTTGCTACCAGAATGAGGCAACGTATAGCATCCACTAAGTTTGGCTCCAAAGATTACTGGCGACTCTGCAAAAGCGTGCTCAACAAGAGCAAGACTTCAATACCCTCACTAATCAATGAATTTGAAGTTCTCACCTCCCCAGCAGACAAGGCGGAATGCTTTGCCCGTAGATTCCCCACCAATTCGACACTGGACTCGTTAGGAATACCTACACCCGACTTCCCACCCAGAACTAAGGTTCAACTAAATAACGTCCACATTACACCGTCGTTGGTCGCCAAGATAATTGCACAACTTGACCCACACAAAGCGAGCGGCGGTGACGGAATCCCAGTCATAGTACTGAAGAAATGTGCCCCAGAATTCTCTTCTGTCCTCTCTAAACTGTATAACCTCTGCCTATCTGCTTCTTGTTTTCCTGCCTGTTGGAAATCCTCCTGTGTAGTTTCTATATTTAAGAATTCTGGCGAACCCTCAGACCCCGCCAATTCCTATTAGTCTCCTTCCGATCTTTGGCAAAGTTTTCGAAGCCATTATCAACGCCGATTTAGCCTGTCTGCATTTGTTCTTTATTTCCTTCTGGAGATTCCTTTATTCTGTTCCATATATTGGCGTATTTTCTCTCTCATTTGAATCATGTCAAGCATCTTTTCATTCATCCACTCTTTTTTTTTTCTGTGTTTGATTTTCTCTGGGACCATATGGTTTGCTGATGTTACTAGCGCTTCTTCAAGGGCGTCCTATTTCGAATTTCCATTTTTAATTTGGTTTTCGTATTTGCTTCTCACAGTATCAATGTATTTTTTCTGCAGGTCAAGGTCATTCAGGAGCGTCTTGTATTGCAGTCTGGGTGCTGCCCTAGGCTTCTTGAGTATCCTTAATTTCACCCTAAGTTTGCAGCTGACTGGAACTGGGTCACTTCCACAGTCAGCACTTAGATAGGTTTTGCATTGAACCACTGCGTTTATGAATCTTTTGTTGATGGTTACCTAATCGAATTTGTTTTTCGTGTCGCCTCCTAGGCTTCTCTATGTCCATAAACGTCTCGGGAGATCTTTAGACCAGATGTTGGTTGTCGGGCTGATGATTCACCTTACACCACTGAATTCATCTTTCACCCCGCTCGTTGCTGATTCTTAATTCCAAATTTGCCAGTTGTATCCCCTTCCCTTTTCTTACCTACTTTGGCTTTCAAATCTCCCATGATGATTTTAATTTCTTGACTTTTACATTGAACCTTAGCATTGTCAACGGTGGAGTAAAAAAGATTCTCTTTTTTCTTCAGTGCTTTGTGTTATTGGTGCATAGACGACTATAATTGATATGTTGAACGGTCTCACTTTCAGTTTGACCAAGAGAACTCTTTCGGAGAACTGGTAGTATCCCAGAATTTATTCCTTGATTTCTTTGTCGGGTATTAAGCCATCACCTTTTTCGTTTTTGGTTTTACTTCCGGCATAAATTTTATTACTTTAATTCTTTTGATTTTATTACATCGGAACGTTTTCATTGTTATTAGACACGATGGTCGTTTCTTAAACTTTTTATCCTTGCAGGACCCTTGCAATAGTTTTAATGTTTCAGGGATCGCCTGCATAAAAATTATTTTATACAATTATTAATATCTATATCTTTTATATTTTTTATCATAGTTCATATTGTAAACATAATACCTGATACAAAAGAAATACTTTCCACATACTGGTAAGACATTAGATTCCAATAGTGCCTTCATGCAACTAATCTCTTACAATTATGTGAAAAATATTTCTGGGTTGTTTATGTGGGAAGTATATCTTATGTACGCTCTATATAAACAACGTTCATGGATCCTGTACTCGAGTGAGTCACTCGGTAATAAACGAATCAGCCACATACAGCTCATACCCATTAATAAGTGAAGGAGATCTCACACTAATCTTATACAGACACCACTAAATACATTCTCTATAAGTATTATAATTTTATATAATATAAGATTAAATATTATAATTTTAAATAATATAAAATATTGAACCCTTTGTTATAATAAGCAAGGATTTTACATCAATATCCCTTAGCCGTTTAATAAAATTACGAATATAAAATTACTCAAAATTGCAGTAACCTGTTTCTTGCGGGACACGTAGTGATAAATTGCAGAACCTTAGGGCTCCGGAGACATATCGGTTAAAACGCTGCAATACATTCTACCCGTTTACTTCGATTGTTTTTTATTTTCAATTGTGTCGTTCTACTTCTTTTTTTTTTTTATCTTTGGACCATTCCAAATTTATTATACTGGGTCGTTAATCTTTTATTTCATTTGTTTATTTCAATTTTTATTACAATGGAAGGTTTCAAATTTTATTAAATTAGATCGTTTTATTTTTTATGCATTCTACGATTAAGATATTAGATTATTCTAATTTTTATCGCATTTCTTCTTTTCTCTTTATGTTACATTATTCTATTTTTATTTAACTGCATAATTTTCATTTAACATTTCATTTGTTCGTTCCCATTAAATCTTAACACATTACTTCCTGCCTATTTATGTTTTGACTGTTACTTCGTTATATGTTAATTATCCGTGCTATGCACCTGGGTTTTTTATGTAATTTGATAATTTAATAAAGTTATTAAGCTAATATAAAAATCGACACATACACAAGCATACACCTAGGTTACATGTATAAAACCCGAGTTTAACGATTAAAATATTTTATGTTAAACAATGAATACCTCTGTAGGAAACATCACTGCTTCATTTAAAATACTTTATTCAATATAAATTACTAAGTGAATATATACAGAACCATATAGACCACGGTATTTTTTATGCACGACAGTGAAACATTGAATGCTATTCTGCAATTTGTGCTCATTCTTATGCTAGATCTACTGAGGTGATTCGAATGCATATAATCTGTGCTGATCTTTTGAAAGTGTTTGTATCTATTTCAGTCGCAATAAACACACATACGAAGATTTATATAATCGTTTTTTATCTAGTTACCCATTTACAGCCTGTTTCATGTATAGCAATTGTCAAAATTGGACGGTACTGATAATTGTTTTTCAAAAGAATGCGTCAGTTTTTTTTATTCATTTGGGTTTGTGCATATTTTCAAAAAAGATCAATTGCATTTTTTATATAGTGGAACATTGAATATCATAAAATTCAAAAATGTGAATAGTTAACAAACAAAGGTAAGGAAATGATCTCGAACTGACAACACACTGACCCATTTCTTTGGCAAACATGAGAAAAAAAGATCTCAGGAACATCAAAGAGAAACAAATTTTGAAAACGGCTATGAAACTAGCTGTAAATTAGTAACTAATTGAAAATGTGGCTTATATGTGTATCATAACGTTCTGTTTAAAAATATTTCACTCACATTAGCCTCTAACAAGTAATATACGAATATTATCTTAAAGTAAGAATAAACAAAAAGATGGACAAATAGAAGAAAAAAAAAGAAAAGATAAACAATTAAAAAATAAACATATAACCAATTCAAAAGAAAGAAAAACAAGAATTAGATGAAAGGATTATGCGACAAAAATATGTGACATATTTTGTTTTAATCACACAAGCTATTTTTTAATATTCTATTTTCAGTTAATTCCCCTTGATAAATCAACTGTCCATGGTTTTGTTCTCTCTGCTGTGGCTAGGTATCGAACACCCCAAAGACACATGGCCCCGTCGATAAAGCTGTAGTTGAATTAGTAAAAACTGAATTGACCCAAAGATTTGTGTGTTCAATATCTGACCTCAACAGAGGGAACCAATTTTTTTTGTGTGTTGAGTTACCAGAGATATGCAGATAAGCATAACACGTGGAATTGGAACAATTTACCACCGTAGATTGAATTAATTAAAAATATCGCCTAAAGAAAATCGGAAAATTTGTGAATATGGGAATAAAGATGAGAACAACAATCCGAACGATATAAATAGTGTACATTATCATCTCAGAAATATAGACAGAGCTAGAAAGAAATAATTAAATTAGCAGAACAAAACAATGAAAAAAAAAACAAATGAAAAGGAAAGAAATAAAAAAACAATGAAGAAAGAAAATTCGAAAATCGTCAATATAATAGAGAGTGCTTCAGAAATAACGCTCACATCAATCTTTTAAAAAATACGTCCCATATAATGGTAATACATTAGCTAAATGAAAACACTATTGCCATTAATATTTTACATTATGTAAGAAATTAATTTCTAGGAGATATATGTGGGAGGTATTTCAGCCACGCCCTATATAACACAAAAAAAATATGAATAAAGATACAATCATAAATTAATGGGAAGAAAACAAAAATAATGTAAGAACGCTCGAAAAGAATATACTGACGAGGTAAAGAAAATAAAGAAACGTTATAACATGAAAAAACGAACAAAAAAACGTATGAAAAGAAAACAATAAAAAAAAGTGTAAAAGAATATATATATTCTTTCATTTGGAAAGGAGTTATTTCCGCAACCTAGGTTTCAAAGTTTCAGTATCTTCAGGCAATTTGTAAATCACCTGAAGATACCAAAAGAATGAAACCTGGGTTACGGAAATAACTCATTTCCAAATGAAAAGTATTCTACAATATAAATGTATTTAAAACATTTTAATACAGATGTGTTTTGGTCTAATTCAATTACGGCAAATAGCTAACTAATATATATATATATATATATATATATATATATATATATATATATATATATGATATGGTATGGGATGGGACCTATCTTTAATGTTTATTAGTATAACTATAAAATATCTTTATATTTAAACACAGTTTTTATACTTAATCAAATTTTGTATATTTTATCTTAAAACAGAATTAAGAAAATCACTTTTTTCTATAAAGCTTTAAATCAGATCACGGTCTCTCCCCACCCATACACTTGCTTACTCTCCCCCTCTACTAAATCCAAAGAATAAAGTCTAGCCACGAGGCCATAAACCTATACGCCATCTTTTAATGTTAAATATGTCTACAAAATTTCCGACACTTTCAGTAATCAACTATATTCCCTACCCGCCCCAATTTTTTCAAAATTCTAACGGAAAATTTACAAGACTTATTCCCTTGTCGCTAACACCCACCAACAATTCTACACACAACTCGCCAAATATAAGAAAAGTGGCTTTCCGTTCCTTTCCACACGACCTAATGAGACATTGTAATTTAAATGTCGAAACAAAATGTACTCTTTGTAGTGGATAAAAAATGTGTACATGTTCTAAAATATAATTCATAATAACTATTCAAAGGTTGATATTATATATCGAGCACTGTTTTAAATTAATATTTTGGACGTTGTAAATTGTTCTTCGTTCTTTATTCACTATATATATATATATATATATATATATATATATATACCGGGTTTTCCAGTCGTTTTCGATATATGGGAGTCAAGCAGCACATTTGATTATAGTGGTGAATGATTTTAGAGACAAACAC
Organism: Ascarosepion bandense; assembly: GCA_037127315.1. NCBI lineage: Eukaryota > Metazoa > Mollusca > Cephalopoda > Sepiida > Sepiidae > Ascarosepion > Ascarosepion bandense. Next base: position 36,170 of record JBBBDQ010000292.1, read on the forward strand.
ATGTTTTGAAAGGGCCGAATACAGAATATCTTTACACAGCATACCACAAATTCCTTTAAACAATTTTGCGAATTTTTTTTTATTCATTGTTTTCCTTCTCCTAGAATTTTCAACACTGAAGGTTGTCTTGATATTTACCTATATCTGGGGGAAAATACATGCATTCATATTTTTTCTAAGGGCTTTAGCACATATGTGAATTTAATGAACTTGACATGAATTCAAAATCTTTTCTACGATCTCTAAATACGAGTTTTTATTCATTGCTTCACCGTGCCTCCATACTCTGCAAAGATTAAATCTTAGGTATATTTTGAGTTCAAAACACTTGACAAAAAATAGGAAAAATATAGTACAAGCCATTTAAAAAAGCAATAAAGAAAAGGAATCTGTGCAGAGCCATGATCACATGGGTGCTGGCATTGCATAAAACGTTAAAAGAAAACAAGCGGAATATTGGTATATATCAATGCAAAAATGAGTTTATCCATCAGTTACGGGAGCGACCCTGTTACTACAGCCGTTAATGCGAACGAAGACTTTAAATAGAGCAGTACTAATGCAGTTATTTAAACAAATATTCTACTGTAGACTACTGTATGAATACCTTCTTTAGCTGGTTTCAAAGATTATTCCAAACTTGCTCTGTTTATTTTACACATCTCTGGTCGACAGTTTTTTTTTTAGCGAAAGATTAGCTGATTAAATGCCTAATCGTTTTATAGAAAGGTTTTTGTCTTTCGTCAGCATGGATGATGCTAACCTTCCGAGGAATGGCTCATTTCGTCTTCTTCAGGTTACTTTTTTCCCTGATATGAAATGTAAATATTATATTGAATCAACTACTATGTCTGTGGGTTTACTGTGTCGGGCAGAACAATTTCATCTCTCCATAATATTCTCTGCATTTTATAAGCCTACTATTCGTCTTTGCATTGAATATTGCTTTCATATCTGTACATTTGCTTCTGCTATATATTTATAATTGTTGATAAAATCCAAAAACGAATATGAGATGTTATCGGTCATGGCTTGGCACCTCGGTTAATCACATTTCCATCACCGTAACAGGGCTTCAGAGTTCATTTTCTATAATTATTTCCATGGTAAAGATTTTTGATAGCTTTTCCTCTTTGGTAAGTCAAATTTACAAATTTAAGTGCAGTACTAGATTGGCAGCACGGTCTCATCATTTGACAGTTGATATGGCTATATGCAATAATAATTTTTATCATGACAGTTTATTCCCTCAAATTTCTCATTAATCTAACTCTATTTTCGATTCTTGATTTCCAGTCATTTTTGGTTTTCAAAAATTTAATTTAATGAAATTCGCCGTGTTATAAGACCGGTTATTTTATTGTCCTCTTTCTTTCATGACTTTCTGATATTCTTTCACAAGTAAACCTTTGTATCTTAGAGCCTTTTTCGTCTTGTTTGAGGGGAAATTTTAAAAAAAATATCTGAGTAAAGGCGATATTCAAAACGTTAATATTGCTGTCAGAGTAACATTGGTGCTCTATGATATTGATTCTATGCCTGGATATTTTAATCGATCGCTGCACCTACTGCTAAGAAGTTTGGATCACTGTGTCGAGCCAGAAAATTTTTTTCTCTCGTCAGAATCCCTCTTGCAATTTATTCGTCCGTGCATGGAATACTGTTGCCATATCTGGTCGGGTGCTCCTGCTATTCGACTTGAGATTCCCGAAAATTCAAGGGTGGATCTGGAATGTAATCGATCCTGATCAGCAACTTGATTTCAGTTATTTTTTCAGGATGTGATGTGGCTTCTCTCTGTCTTTACTAGGAAGGTTTTCAGGGCAACTGCACTGACGAGCTTCTTTCCATTTTGTCCCGACCACATAAATGTACACGTGCTACTCAATTGGCATCAAGACCCCAGTCTTTTACTGTTGAAATAGTTAAATTCAACCGCCTTTTCAAACAGTTTATGTTCTAGCACTTCTTGTCTGTTGAATTAACTTCCGTTTTTGCTTGCTTCTTTGATAGCTAAAGTTTCCAGAAAGTTAAAAGCAACGTCAATCTTAGCTTCTACATCTTTGTATTTCACCTATCTCTTATTCTTTCTTCGACACCACATGCACCTGCTCTCTCTCTCTCCCTACTATCTCTCCCCCTCTCTATCCTTTATATGCATTAGTGGCAGTCCTGTTTTGCTTGGGGTGAAATGATGAACAAGAAACGTTATTATGTGTTGCAAGAGACTGATCTCCTTTCAAAATACCAATCTGGTTACATTGATTTTTTTAATTGATATCAGTTGAATGTCTTAACTGATTTCCAACATTCTGCCAGTTGTGAATACAAAAAGTACATATAAAACCTGTCAGTGAAGGAAAAGACAAAAAAGATAAATTAAAAGTTTCTGTTAAGCACCACTATGTTGTTAATAGTAGAAAATATCCGTGAAAGGCTCTAGCAGACCCGTTTTTGTTTGTTTGGTCACGCATGAATCAATAAAGCCATTACTCCACTAGCGAGAAAACGGTCAGATTACACTTTAGCATAACAACATTCGAATTCTGTACATGTTACCTGCGACGCTTTTTTATTTTTTCAGGACATTTTTTCTTTCTGGAATTTTTTTAAAGATTTTCCTCTTAAATCTATTCTCAGTTTTCAGTTTCTTTTTACTTTAATCTTTGCCTCTCTGTTCGTTTACTACTCGTTATTTCTCTGAGACTTTAATTGCTTGTTAAATTATTTCTTTGTTAAATTATTTCCTTGTTAAATTATTTCCTTGTTCAATTATTTCCTAACCTCATTTATCATGGCAATTCTCATTATATGGCTTTTATTTTTGGTGCCTTTTTTCCTTTTTTCATTTTTCTTTTTTTATTCTTACTGCATAATTATATTATTTCGTCAAGGTATTCATATTCCTTTTGAGCAGCATTGTTGAATTATTTGGTTAGTTGCCGATTGTTGTCGAGCCCTTAGCTGTCAGTAAGTTGTGAACGAATTTTCGGCGCTCTACGCCTTCGTCAGGTTGTTCGATTACTTCTTTCTTTCTTTCCTTGTTTTTTGACTATTATTATTATTATTTTTATTTCTCATTGTGATTTTATTTTTTGTCTTCTTTTTCTTTCTGCCTTTATATTGAAATTCTGGGTTACAGACATATCACATTGAAACACCAGTCCCGATATGATAATCGGTTAACCATCGCCTTATTAGATCAGTACCCATATGCGTTGTGGTGCATTGGATATCGGCTCTGAACGAGAAATCGAGGAACAGAGTTCGAATTCCAGTCGAATTCATTGCATTCACTTGCGCGAAAATACCCTTGGGAAAGGTATTAATCCGTCTATTCCTTCCAGTTATGGGTTAAATAACAGAACAGATTGGGTTCTATAGCCTTGGTCGGCAACCAGTCTACCGCAGAGAGCAATGGCAACCTACTGCGGTATAATCTTCTGCCAGTCAGTCATGTCTCTTTCGAGACATGATTGCCCAAGCGTGTATCACGTATGGCACTTACCTGACTGACCTAGATGGATGAACGTTGGGAATATCAGTTACTGTAAGTTTGGATGCGCGGGTGGTGTAATTAACAAGAGTTCTAAATTGTCAATCGGAGAACCGAGTTTCAATTCTCATCGGTTTGTTATATTGACTTTTGCGCAAATAATCATGGATAATGGATGAATCAATTTCCTCATCCCCAGCTATGGGTTAATTAAAATACTTGCATCACTAAATCATTTTCTTTTAAAAAAATGTAAAAATCTAAGATATTTTCTGGTTCTAAATAACTTGTAAAGGGTTGATAAGATGTAAACCACAAATCAATGAGTCAGTTTTTGTTTATATTTTTTGTATGATATGATAGCGTTTATTCTTTCTTTCTTCAATTCTTTTAGTTTTTCTTTCTCATTCTAGTTCATTATTATTTGTTCTTTTTATTTTAATTTAGTTCATACTTTTTCTTTTCTCAATGTAAATTTACATCTTATTCCTCTTTTTCAATGTTTTTTTAATTTGTGTTGCATAATATCTTCATCCTATTTTTTGTTTTCTTTTCTTTCACATTTTAATTTTTCTTAGAATTTGAATTTGTTTTTCTTTCTTTTTGTCTAGGTTCTGTCAAGTATCCCTCTTCCATTTTCAACATGTTTCTTCTGGTCAAACAAATGTCCTCTTTTCTATCTTCTTCTATGTGCCATGTCCTTTCAGTACGCAAGCGATAATGGCCTTCCACGTCTCACTATCACTGTGATTTCTCAGCATATTTTCTCCTGTTACCCCACCCAAACCCTGCTCTGCCATCCACCTGTTCAGGTCCGTTCAATATGTTATCCGCTGCTTTTCCCTGTCTCTCTACCTGACCTGTGACTATCAGACTATCCAAGCTTTCCTTCCTCATCACATGTCCTATAAACTACATTTGTTTTTTCCTTGTGTTTAGTATTAATTTTCTTTTCGTTTCTATCCTTTCTAAAACATCATCATTGCTCATATGCTCGATCCATGATAATCACAGCATCCTTCTGTAAAACCAAATTTCAATTGCTTCATGTTTTTCTTTCATATTTGATGATATTGTCCAACATTCACCACCAAATTGAAGAACAGACATCACATTGCAATCCATTATTCTCTTGTTTTTTTCTAGTGAAATTTCTCTGTCTCTTAATACTCTGCTCAGCTTCTGGAATGTGTCTTTGGTCATAACCTAACACCTTCTTAAAAGCTCTTTCTCCCATCTCTGCCATTCACCCACAAAATTCGCCAAATAGATTACTCGAAGTTTTTTCCGACCCTTTTTCACTTAACATTTCCTCTGGTTGTTAAATTACCCTGTCTCTTTTTCCTCGTTACAAATCGAAAAAAATACTTTTGTTTTTATTTTTCCTACTACATATATTATGGTGCATTGTGGTGCAGTGGATATCGGCTTGGAACGAGAACTCGAGGAACTGAGTTCAAATTCCATTTGAATTCCTTGCATTCACTTACGCACAAATAACCTTGGGAAAGGTACTAATCACTCTTATTCTTTCAGTTATGGGTTAAATATCAGAACAGATTGGGTTCTGGCAACCAGTATACCGCAGAAAGTAATGGCAACCTACTGCAGGATAATCTTCTGCTCAGTCAGTCATATCTTTTTCGAGACATGATCGCCCAATCGTGTATCACGTATGGCACTTAACTGACTGATATTGTGGCGCAATGAATATGAGCGCGGAACTAGATGTCAGCGAGCTGAGTTCGAATTCCAGTTGCATTCCCTTACGCGGAAATACCTTTGAGAAATGTATTATTCCGTCGCTTCTCCCGCCAGCTATGGATTAAATAGCAAGATAGATAGAGTTCTGTAGCTTTGGTTTGCAACCAGTCTACCTCAGGAATTAATGGCAATCTTCTACGGGAAAATCTTCCTACCAGTCTGTCATGGATCGTAAGAGACATGATCACCCAAGCATGTTTCACATACCACACGTAACTGCCTTTTTTTGTTCCCACACCCTAATTTCTTTTTTTTTATTATTATTACACACTCAGTAACCCCTTGTAATTTAGTGAATTTTTGGCCTTGCTTTAGGTGAAATAATTAACAAAGAAGGTATAATGTGGTTTAACATATTAAACAAATATGTTAAAGATATTATATTTTTCCAACACCTTGTTTACTGTTTCTTTTTTTGTATTCACTGAATTAATTCTCTACCCGATTGTAAACTACTCGTTACATTTAAAAGTTAAGTATTATTTGAATATATTTCCCATACTTGTTTCATGCTAGACTCAGAATCTATGTAACACATTGTGACATCTTTTATCTTTACAAGATACAGATAAGGCATGACTAAAATGGCTACCCAGTTTTGCGAAGGCTCAAAAGTATTTAGTGAGTGTTTTTGAGGTAGACGCATTCTACAATCTGCAGCGTCATTCCAACTAGTGCAACTTGCAAATCTTTCGCTACTGTGTCTTTACTCACCACGCTATTTCCTTGGCAAATGTTAAGACGAACCCAAATTTTAATTATACCAGTACAGACATTAACAAGTAAAACCTGTACTGTCACTTCCACAGAGGCAAAATATACTAATCAGCTCCGTATTCTTTCAGTCATTCAATTAAGAGACATACGTGATACACGGTTGAGCGATCATATCTCGAAAGATATGACTTACTGGGCAGAAGATTATCCCGCAGCAGAACAGATATTATTAATTAAAACCGCTACTGTCACGTCCACAGAGACGAAATATACTAATCTCTTCCGTATTACAAAAGTAATAATCAAAATCTCTCCGAGAATTGATACTTTATAAAAGAAACTCTCGCGCAGCTTCTTCTTCTATGTGCCTTGTCCTTTCAGGACGTATGCGATTATGGCCTTCCACGTTTCCCTATCCCTGGTGGCTCTGAGCACGCCCTTCTCCTGTTAAATCATGTAATCCTCGTTTCGTTATCCACCTGATTAGGTCCTTCAAATATGTTATCCGTTGCTTTCCCTGTCTCTTTTTCCCTCTATCTGGCCTGTTAGTATCGGATTCTCTAAGCCTTCCTTCTTCATTGCGTGTCCCAGGAATCTCAGCTGTCTCTTCCTGATGCTCAGTATTAATTTCCTTTTTGTTTCCATCATTTCCAAGACCTCATCTTAGTTTACATGCACGATCCATGATATTCGCAGCATCCTTCTGTAGCTGCTTACCCGAAAACTGCAATATGAACCATTTGAAGTATTGTGTCAGTCATTATCAACAGATCTTTTTCTCCTTGATATACCGTGTCTTTTCAGGACATAGGTGATCATGGATTTTCACGGATCCCTATCTCATGTTGCTCTTAATAACTTTCTCCGTGGTATCTCTTCAAGATCCCTCTTCACTATCCGTCTCTCTCAGCTATCAAGTAGGTCTCACTCTGCTTCCGCCTGTCTCTCCTGCCCACTAACTGTCCTGTGAGCATCGGCTTCTCGAAGACTCCCTTTCTCATAACGTGTCCCATAAACCTCAGTTGTCTATTTCTGGTGCTAAGTCTGTTTCTATTTCGTTTGCATTCTCTTCAAAATATTGTCGTTGCTAACATGTCCTGTTCATGTTATGCTCAGCATCCTTCTGTAGAACCACATTTCTGTTGCTTCGAGTCTCTCCTTCATACTAGAAGAGATTGCCCAGCATTCGCTGCCATATAGAAGGACAGATGTCAAATAACAGTCCAGTACTCTTTTCTTTGTCTCCAACAAAATCATCCTGCCTCTCAATATAGTGCTCAACCTTTGAAATGCGTCTTCGACCATCACAATCCGTATTCGGATCTCAGTGTCGCAATTTCCATCCTCTTTTAGAATGCTTATGATTCTATTTTTATATTTGGTAGGAGAAGAGGGTTAAAGATGTTTTCCATCTTGAATCGACTCTTCTCTGAATTACATTTGGATTTTAATATTTATTTCTAGTTACGATTTCTTGTTAGAATAGTGGCCGCTTCTCTTTATTATAATTGAAAGTTGATAACATTCATCATTTATTTACCTTTTCACTTCCGGATGTAAGAGATCTTTAGAAGCTTAACTTCCGGCAAAATCTCTTTCAATAACCTTCATGACTACTATATATGCATTCATCATCTACCATAGCGGATTCTCAAGGTTTGTTACTTTAAAATCCTGTATTACATATGTAAATCTATCTTTTGCAATATTTCCGGCAGCTCTTTGGGCCGTATCTTACCAAAGACGTTATGCATAATTGAATATACGTTTAAATGTTACAGCAATTATTCGGTTCCCTCTTGATAGCATTCTGACCTTATAAATCTGTTTAACTACTGCCTTTCTGCTTCCTGTGTTCCTGCATGCTGGAAGTTCACGTCAGTCGTTCCTGTTTTTAAGAATTGTGGTGAAACCTCGGACCCATCCAACTATCACCCTATCAGTTTTCTACCGATATTCGGGAAAGTGTTAGTGGCCAGAATCAATGCTGAAATAGTTCAACATCTTACTGCCCACAAACTCTTCTCTGACAAGCAATATGGCTTCCGCTTTGCTAGGGCCACTGCCGATATGGTAACAGCCTTTACGGAGTACATGCTCCGGACCCTTCGATGAGTCAGTCGAGGCTCGTGCAGTTGATCTAAACATCTCCAAGGCTTTTGACAGGGTCTGGCACTCTGGCCTCCTTTGCAAGCTACGGGGTTATGGCATTACCGGACGCCTGCTTGACCTAATCCAGTCCTTTTTAAACAACCGCAAAATGAAGGTCGTATTGAATGGGCATGCCTCTTCATCCTACAGCACGAATGCCGGCGTCCCCCAGGGCTCTATCCTGGGCCCGACACTCTTCCTTATTTCATCAACGACCTCCCAGATGAGATCAAGTCCCAAGTAGGCATCTACGCAGATGACACCACAGTATACTCCCGCACAAGTAAGAAACCTGGCATGGCGGACAGACATAATCTCGCTGCTGACCTTGAACGGGATCTACACTCTGTGGTGAATTGGGGCAAGAAGTGGCTTGTCAACTTCATTGCGTCCAAGACCAAGCTGTTGTCTGTCAACCATCACAGGCAACCTCTCCTGCCTCACATAAGCATGGACCAAGCGATTCTCCCTGAGTGCAATACACTGCACCTCCTGGGCCTTACCCTCTCTTCTGACATCAAGTGGAACCGCTACATCGAATCCATAGCTAAATCCACTGCTAAGAAGGTTGGGTCACTGTGTCGATCCAGGATGTTCTTTCCGCCTGAATCCATCCTGCATATATACAAGTCTACCATTCGACCCTGCATGGAGTAATGCTGCCAATTATGGTCAGGCGCCCCTACCGCTCACCTCAGTGTTCTCGACAGGCTCCAAAGGAGAGTTAGTAACATGAGAGGTGCTGCCTTGGCGGCTCGACTGCAGCCACTTCCCCACCGACGAAATGTGGCCTCCCTTTCTCTGTTCTATAAGTACTTTCATGGCTTCTGCTCAGTCACTGGTGCCTCCTCAACAGGTGTTTACTCGTGCAACCAGAATGGCAGCTGGGTCCCACCCATTCACAGTTAGGATAGCCAAATGCAGACGACAATTCTACTGCTGCAGCTTCTTCTCTCGCACTTCCCGCCTGTGGAACTCGCTCCCATATTCTTGCTTTCCTTACGGCTACAACCTCCAGAAATTTAAATGCAATGTCAATACTCATCTACTAACCACTTGACTCTAGACCTTCCCCCACCCCGCATATCCTTCCCTTTCTCTCCCCTTGCAACTGTCATTACACCTGCATTTTAATCTTTCTATTGCTTCTTTCTAATTGGTTTGTAATCCTCTTCTCCCTCCTCTAATTAATTTTCTTTCAGTTATGTAACCCCCCGCACATCAGTGGCATTTACGCCTTACCCGGGGTGAAATGATTAAAAAAAAATCGATACTAATGTGTCAGTGGCTTGTAAAAAGCCGTCATTTTATTGTTTCGTTTATTGTTTAGGATGTTATTAATCAGTTTCCTAGCTTAAAACTTAAATGAAAATCGTTATTTGACTGTTGAAAGTGCAAGCATACATGTAAATGCTTACTTCCCTCGCAATTCTAGCGTATGGAAATCTATTGTGGATTTTATATGTTGGTTTTTTCCGAACGTAGGCGATCGTGATCTTTCCATCCCTTTGTAGCTCTTAACAATCCTTCTCTTGGTATTTATCCTAAACCCTGCTTTACGATTCATTTACTCAAGCCCATCAAGTATGTCACGCGTTGCTTTTTTCTCTCTTTCCTTCTGACTTGTGAGTATCAGATTCTCTAAGCTTATCTTTCCTCATTACATAACCCAGAAACATCCTCTATCTTTTCCTTGGTCTTAGGTATCAGTTAAGGATCTTCCAAAATTGAAATCTAACGTAATATTCTGTCTCCTTGATTACTTCCTCTTTAATGATTTTTCTCTCTGCTCAGCTTTTTCTCAGTTTCTTTCAAATAGTCTTTTAAATATATCATTTAATGAAACACATTTGCAATCTATATGGAGAGATTGGCACGTTTCATTCAAGGTGAAAACTTAACGAAAATAAATGCTGGGGAGGGTGAAAAGTCGGACATGTTTGTTCATTTTAAAAGAAATGGTCGCTGTATATTTGTGTTATATATTGCATATTTCATTGTCCTTACTCTGATGACTTGGATAAATTTCCAGAGAGACATCCTATGACATAACCTGCAACTGCAGCGAAATTTTCAACAGAAGATAAAATTCCTGCAGCCGGAAGCTAGGAGCGATTCAACACGAAGACAACTCTGGCAAACCAAACAGCATCCGCTGCACATATTAGAACAAAGATAGCACCACGAGTTTCAACTTGGAACACGGAACAACTTTCAATTAGAAACACACACACAAACACACACTAACACACACAAACACTAACATACATATACTCACACACACACACATATATATATATATATATATATATATGATGTCGTTATATGTCGGTATCAACCCAAACAGGAGGGTAAAGCCATTAAAACACACGTGGTTACACGGTGTGGAAAAATTAGGAACAGAAACATTAAGATTGAGCAGAAATATAGCAGATTATATATATATATTTCTAAACATATACTGTTAAATATAAGAGACAATGAACGTCTATTATGTTTAATCATGAGTCGTTCTAAACATCGTATTTTGGCTGTAATTTCAATTGGAAATAAAGACAAAAATTCTCCAATATTTGGATAATTTTTTATTAAGTTGGTTCTAAGCTTTCGGCTCACATGAGCCATCTTCAGAGAAGTTACAAGGACGTTAACACAAAAACATTCACCATTAACGACGATTCTATCTTGTGTTGACATAAAACTCTGCTAAGCAATAATATATATATATGACCAGCAAGCTTTCTTTTAAACATCTTCCACTGAATATGACAGACAAGAGAGATTTAATTATTTTTCAGTTTTTACAGCATCCTTATTACAACCCCAAAGGCAATACCTCCTTTCAAGATGGCTAAAGAAATGTACCAAAGTGATAAATACTAGGAAAATTATGGAAAATTTTTACTCATACCAAAGCAAAAATCTCAATGAAGCTGGAAGTTGTTTCCTACATTTAACATTGTATATATATATATATATATATATATATATATATATATATATATATATATATATATATATATGAAAGAATATTAAAAGGTTTTGAGTTTAAAAATGTATTTGTTTTTTTGTTTTTTTTTTACAGTATTTGTTTATTTCTACTATTATATTTAAGCACGCTCGGTCCTTCATCAGAAACAAAATTTTGTTTCTGATGAAGGACCGAGGGCGGTCTGAAATATAAAATATAATAGTAGAAATAAACAAATACTGTAAAAAAAAACACATTTTTAAACTCAAAACGTTTTAATATTCTTTTCTACACATTACATATTAAGACAGTATACGTAGATCATCACTAGGCTATATATATATATATATATATATATATATATATATTGAGTATTTAATTACTTTGTTTTTGGCCATAATAAAATTAGATCTGTACACAGTTGGATTAAAAGTGTTCAATACAATTATATCGTTGAATATCTAAATATTCTACATTTGTAAACGACCATATATGACAGCAGTATTCCATGCTTGGACGGATGGTTGATTTGTATATGTGCAAGATCGATTCAGGCGGAAAAAACATCCTGGCCCGTCACACTGATCCAAACTTTCTAGCAGTGGATTTAGCTATTGATTCAATGTAATTATTCTACTTGAGGTCGTAAGGTAAAATAAGACCGAGAAGGCGCAGTGCATTGCCCTCAGGGAGACTCGGTTGGTCTGTGCTTATGGGAGGCAGATGTTGCCTGTAATGATTGACAGACAGCAGCTTCTTTCCCCATTCCACCACTGAATGTTGATCCCTCTCAAGATCAGCAGCCATTTTGAATGTACGGTAAGTTTTCTGACAATCTGGTGTTACCTAAACCTACAGTGGATTATATACTTAAGGTTTCATTCTATTTAAGAAGACACATGTATCTTCCGTTTCTCTTTGGACTGTTAAATGCATATTTATTTGCTGCAGAAGCATTCGAAGATATTAGCTGCTTATTCTGATATTGATTTTCACTGAACTGTTACAGTGTGTGTCTATTTCCACTGACGTCATAAAACTTTTTGATATCAGAAGACGTTATATGAGAGACATCGCTATTTAAAGAATAATGCAATAAGCAGTTTTATTTATTAGTGTTTGATTTATTAAGAGCCTTCTCGTTTATTATATACAAGTTTTTACTAACCGCAACCAGTGAGGGTTGTATTCAATGGCTTTTGAATTATTATATTTTCTGAACATTTATATATAAACAAGTAATTATATCGAAGTATATGCGTAAGAAATATGATTAAACATGGCAATAAAATAGGAATGCTAATACGAAACAAAAAAAAATAGGAATGCTAATACGAAACAAAAAAAATAGGAATGCTAATATGAAACAAAAAAAAAGAATGCTAATATGAAACAAAAAAAATAGGAATGCTAATATGAAACAAAAAAAATAGGAATGCTAATACGAAACAAAAAAAATAGGAATGCTAATATGAAACAAAAAAAATAGGAATGCTAATACGAAACAAAAAAAAAATAGGAATGCTAATATGAAACAAAAAAAAATAGGAATGCTAATACGAAACAAAAAAAAATAGGAATGCTAATATGAAACAAAAAAAATAGGAATGCTAATACGAAACAAAAAAAAAATAGGAATGCTAATATGAAACAAAAAAAAAGAAAGTAAAAGAAACTCTCATTTACAAAAGCTAATCGAAATGTTCTTACTGTTTTTTTCAGTTATTACGAAAAAGGTAAATCAGTCAGTTAAGTGTACGTGATACACGTTTGGGCGATCAAGACTGAGTGGGCAGAAGATTTGCCTTCTATAGGTTGCCATTAATTTCTCCGGTAAGCTGGCTGCCAATCAAGGTTATAGAATCAAATCAGTTCTTCTATTCAACCCATAGCTTGGGAAAGAAGAGAAAGATTAATACCTTTTCAAAGGGTATTTGCGCGTAAGTGAAAGCAACGAACACAATTGGAATTCGAACTCAGCTTTCTGATTTTTCGTTCCAGCTGATATCAACTGTACTGCACGACGGAAAATGTTACACAGCAAATTTGATATACCTTTCAATTTCAAAGTAATCAAATTCAGTATCTAAAAACAATATTGTCAACGTATCTTCAGCTGCGCAATCACCTGGTCGAAAATTCAGTTGTGATACTTTATTTGTGAAGGATTACCCACGAAGATTGTTAACCAGGGAACGGAAAATGTGATAATCGGATGACGCAAGAATTCGAAAATAGGGCGCATGGTACAGCGCTTCTCAGCCAAGTCAATCTATAGTTTATCATTGACAAAGTGTATTAGTAGATCATATCGCTTAACCAATGCTGGACACCTTCTGTTTCAGTGACTATTGCACAGGTTCTAACTGCTACGAGTACTGATCCGCAGCACTCGTTTACCGCAATGTTAGGAGCTTATAGTAAACCACTTGCCTACTAGTCTACCACATACAGAGCGCGATCATTTTCCTTTATCACTTGATGACTGATGTGTCTTCTAATGGTGTTTAAATGAGGCCTTCTTCAGGATATCCCATTTAGTATTGCCTTTTTTCTGGAATGGCCGCCACATAAAAACAAAAAGTGGCTGTCAGAATTCAAGCAGTTCAAGGATTTCATTTTCTTTGACAACAACCATTAATCTATCCAACATCATGAGACTATAAATTATTAATAGTAGTAGGCTGGTCTGCCAACTGCCATGCTCACCCAAGAAATTCTAGTAAAGAAAATGTCTTCTTCAGCAGGGACTGAACCTGTGTCTCTTTGTAAGGAAAAAATATCACCATTTGATCTGGCATGCTTTACTGCTCGGTCACAAAAAACATCGCAATAAGCAAGGCTTTTTTACCCCCTTTTAGAGGAAAGAATATCCTCTTTCCTTATTTTTTGAAAAATATCTGCTCAGCTTTCATATATATATATGAAAGATATATATATATATATATATATATATATATATATATATATATATATATATATATAGCTTGTTTAATTACTTAGTTTTTGGTCATAATCAAATTAGACCAGTGCACATTTGTATTAAAAAGTGTTCAATAGTTATATTGTAATATTATCAATCTACCTTGCTATTTTATCTATCAGTCGGGGCCAAAATGAATTTATATAAGACCAACTGCAAAACTGAACGTAGGAGCGTTAGTAGGGTTTTGAATTCGTTTACATTCTTATAATAGATATCAAAATAGAGAATTACATTTTATGGTTAGAAGAAAAGTGATTCATATTAGACAGAAAATAATATCACTGATGCAAATTGATGCTGCTTGTTTCTTGTGAAAATATAGATACTATAGAGCTATGTACATAAATTTATATACCTACATGCGAGATATTTTTGGCATCACATGTCGACATTTATCTATGTGCTGGGGCTAAGAGACTCCGGCAGTTTGCATATCTTCTTTTTTAACGCCTTGTTTGATTGTTGGCTTAGGTACATCGAATTAATAATGGTTACATACTAAAATATATTATATGCGGTGTCATGGGCACGAGGCACACTCAAGATGGCCGCTATGAACTATATTTCAAATACGTTTCCAAAAGGGGCCTTAAAGAGACTCCTGCAGTTTGCATATCTTCTTTTTTAACGCCTTGTTTGATTGTTGGCTTAGGTACATCGAATTAATAATGGTTACATACTAAAATATATTATATGCGGTGTCATGGGCACGAGGCACATTCAAGATGGCCGCTATGAACTATGTTTCAAATACGTTTCCAAAAGGGGCCTTAAAGAGACTCCTGCAGTTTGCATATCTTCTTTTTTAACGCCTTGTTTGATTGTTGGCTTAGGTACATCGAATTAATAATGGTTACATACTAAAATATATTATATGCGGTGTCATGGGCACGAGGCACATTCAAGATGGCCGCTATGAACTATATTTCAAATACGTTTCCAAAAGGGGCCTTAAAGAGACTCCTGCAGTTTGCATATCTTCTTTTTTAACGCCTTGTTTGATTGTTGGCTTAGGTACATCGAATTAATAATGGTTACATACTAAAATATATTATATGCGGTGTCATGGGCACGAGGCACATTCAAGATGGCCGCTATGAACTATGTTTCAAATACGTTTCCAAAAGGGGCCTTAAAGAGACTCCTGCAGTTTGCATATCTTCTTTTTTAACGCCTTGTTTGATTGTTGGCTTAGGTACATCGAATTAATAATGGTTACATACTAAAATATATTATATGCGGTGTCATGGGCACGAGGCACATTCAAGATGGCCGCTATGAACTATATTTCAAATACGTTTCCAAAAGGGGCCTTAAAGAGACTCCTGCAGTTTGCATATCTTCTTTTTTAACGCCTTGTTTGATTGTTGGCTTAGGTACATCGAATTAATAATGGTTACATACTAAAATATATTATATGCGGTGTCATGGGCACGAGGCACATTCAAGATGGCCGCTATGAACTATATTTCAAATACGTTTCCAAAAGGGGCCTTAAAGAGACTCCTGCAGTTTGCATATCTTCTTTTTTAACGCCTTGTTTGATTGTTGGCTTAGGTACATCGAATTAATAATGGTTACATACTAAAATATATTATATGCGGTGTCATGGGCACGAGGCACACTCAAGATGGCCGCTATGAACTATATTTCAAATACGTTTGCAAAAGGGGCCTTAAAGAGACTCCTGCAGTTTGCATATCTTCTTTTTTAACGCCTTGTTTGATTGTTGGCTTAGGTACATCGAATTAATAATGGTTACATACTAAAATATATTATATGCGGTGTCATGGGCACGAGGCACACTCAAGATGGCCGCTATGAACTATATTTCAAATACGTTTCCAAAAGGGGCCTTAAAGAGACTCCTGCAGTTTGCATATCTTCTTTTTTAACGCCTTGTTTGATTGTTGGCTTAGGTACATCGAATTAATAATGGTTACATACTAAAATATATTATATGCGGTGTCATGGGCACGAGGCACATTCAAGATGGCCGCTATGAACTATATTTCAAATACGTTTCCAAAAGGGGCCTTAAAGAGACTCCTGCAGTTTGCATATCTTCTTTTTTAACGCCTTGTTTGATTGTTGGCTTAGGTACATCGAATTAATAATGGTTACATACTAAAATATATTATATGCGGTGTCATGGGCACGAGGCACATTCAAGATGGCCGCTATGAACTATATTTCAAATACGTTTCCAAAAGGGGCCTTAAAGAGACTCCTGCAGTTTGCATATCTTCTTTTTTAACGCCTTGTTTGATTGTTGGCTTAGGTACATCGAATTAATAATGGTTACATACTAAAATATATTATATGCGGTGTCATGGGCACGAGGCACACTCAAGATGGCCGCTATGAACTATATTTCAAATACGTTTCCAAAAGGGGCCTTAAAGAGACTCCTGCAGTTTGCATATCTTCTTTTTTAACGCCTTGTTTGATTGTTGGCTTAGGTACATCGAATTAATAATGGTTACATACTAAAATATATTATATGCGGTGTCATGGGCACGAGGCACATTCAAGATGGCCGCTATGAACTATATTTCAAATACGTTTCCAAAAGGGGCCTTAAAGAGACTCCTGCAGTTTGCATATCTTCTTTTTTAACGCCTTGTTTGATTGTTGGCTTAGGTACATCGAATTAATAATGGTTACATACTAAAATATATTATATGCGGTGTCATGGGCACGAGGCACACTCAAGATGGCCGCTATGAACTATATTTCAAATACGTTTCCAAAAGGGGCCTTAAAGATACTCCTGCAGTTTGCATATCTTCTTTTTTAACGCCTTGTTTGATTGTTGGCTTAGGTACATCGAATTAATAATGGTTACATACTAAAATATATTACCAATAGGTGTCATGGGCATGAGCACATTCAAGATGGCCGCTATGAACTATATTTCAAATACGTTTCCAAAAGGGGCCTTAAAGACTCCTGCAGTTTGCATATCTTCTTTTACTTGCCTTGTTTGATTGTTGGCTTAGGTACATCAATTAATAATGGTTACATACTAAAATATATTATATGCGGTGTCATGGGCACGAGGCACATTCAAGATGGCCGCTATGAACTATATTTCAAATACGTTTCCAAGGGGCCTTAAAGAGACTCCTGCAGTTTGCATATCTTCTTTTAACGCCTTGTTTGATTGTAGGCTTAGGTACATCGAATTAATATTGGTTACATACTAAAATATATTATATGCGGTGTCATGGGCACGAGGCACACTCAAGATGGCCGCTATGAACTATATTTCAAATACGTTTCCAAAAGGGGCCTTAAAGAGACTCCTGCAGTTTGCATATCTTCTTTTTTAACGCCTTGTTTGATTGTTGGCTTAGGTACATCGAATTAATAATGGTTACATACTAAAATATATTATATGCGGTGTCATGGGCACGAGGCACATTCAAGATGGCCGCTATGAACTATATTTCAAATACGTTTCCAAAAGGGGCCTTAAAGAGACTCCTGCAGTTTGCATATCTTCTTTTTTTAACGCCTTGTTTGATTGTTGGCTTAGGTACATCGAATTAATAATGGTTACATACTAAAATATATTATATGCGGTGTCATGGGCACGAGGCACATTCAAGATGGCCGCTATGAACTATATTTCAAATACGTTTCCAAAAGGGGCCTAAAAGAGACTCCTGCAGTTTTGCATATCTTCTTTTTTAACGCCTTGTTTGATTGTTGGCTTAGGTACATCGAATTAATAATGGTTACATACTAAAATATATTATATGCGGTGTCATGGGCACGAGGCACATTCAAGATGGCCGCTATGAACTATATTTCAAATACGTTTCCAAAAGGGGCCTTAAAGGGCTCACCGCAGTTTGCATATCTTCTTTTTTAACGCCTTGTTTGATTGTTGGCTTAGGTACATCGAATTAATAATGGTTACATACTAAAATATATTATATGCGGTGTCATGGGCACGAGGCACATTCAAGATGGCCGCTATGAACTATGTTTCAAATACGTTTCCAAAAGGGGCCTTAAAGAGACTCCTGCAGTTTTGCATATCTTCTTTTTTAACGCCTTGTTTGATTGTTGGCTTAGGTACATCGAATTAATAATGGTTACATACTAAAATATATTATATGCGGTGTCATGGGCACGAAGGCACATTCAAGATGGCCGCTATGAACTATATTTCAAATACGTTTCCAAAGGCCTTAAAGACTCCTGCGGTTGCATATCTTCTTTTTTAACGCCTTGTTTGATTGTTGGCTTAGGTACATCGAATTAATAATGGTTACATACTAAAATATATTATATGCGGTGTCATGGGCACGAGGCACATTCAAGATGGCCGCTATGAACTATATTTCAAATACGTTTCCAAAGGGGCCTTAAAGAGACTTACATGCGGTTTGCATATCTTCTTTTTTAACGCCTTGTTTGATTGTTGGCTTAGGTACATCGAATTAATAATGGTTACATACTAAAATATATTATATGCGGTGTCATGGGCACGAGAGCACACTCAAGATGGCCGCTATGAACTATATTTCAAATACGTTTCCAAAAGGGCCTTAAAGAGACTCCTGCAGTTTGCATATCTTCTTTTTTAACGCCTTGTTTGATTGTTGGCTTAGGTACATCGAATTAATAATGGTTACATACTAAAATATATTATATGCGGTGTCTGGGCACGAGGCACATTCAAGATGGCCGCTATGAACTATATTTCAAATACGTTTCCAAAGGGGCCTTAAAGAGACTCCTGCAGTTTGCATATCTTCTTTTTTAACGCCTTGTTTGATTGTTGGCTTAGGTACATCGAATTAATAATGGTTACATACTAAAATATATTATATGCGGTGTCATGGGCACGAAACCACCTCAAGATGGCCGCTATGAACTATATTTCAAATACGTTTCCAAAAGGGGCCTTAAAGATACTCCTGCAGTTTGCATATCTTCTTTTTTAACGCCTTGTTTGATTGTTGGCTTAGGTACATCGAATTAATAATGGTTACATACTAAAATATATTATATGCGGTGTCATGGGCACGAGGCACATTCAAGATGGCCGCTATGAACTATATTTCAAATACGTTTCCAAAAGGGGCCTTAAAGAGACTCCTGCAGTTTGCATATCTTCTTTTTTAACGCCTTGTTTGATTGTTGGCTTAGGTACATCGAATTAATAATGGTTACATACTAAAATATATTATATGCGGTGTCATGGGCACGAGGCACATTCAAGATGGCCGCTATGAACTATATTTCAAATACGTTTCCAAAAGGGGCCTTAAAGAGACTCCTGCAGTTTGCATATCTTCTTTTTTAACGCCTTGTTTGATTGTTGGCTTAGGTACATCGAATTAATAATGGTTACATACTAAAATATATTATATGCGGTGTCATGGGCACGAGGCACACTCAAGATGGCCGCTATGAACTATATTTCAAATACGTTTCCAAAAGGGGCCTTAAAGAGACTCCTGCAGTTTGCATATCTTCTTTTTTAACGCCTTGTTTGATTGTTGGCTTAGGTACATCGAATTAATAATGGTTACATACTAAAATATATTATATGCGGTGTCATGGGCACGAGGCACATTCAAGATGGCCGCTATGAACTATATTTCAAATACGTTTCCAAAAGGGGCCTTAAAGAGACTCCTGCAGTTTGCATATCTTCTTTTTTAACGCCTTGTTTGATTGTTGGCTTAGGTACATCGAATTAATAATGGTTACATACTAAAATATATTATATGCGGTGTCATGGGCACGAGGCACATTCAAGATGGCCGCTATGAACTATATTTCAAATACGTTTCCAAAAGGGGCCTTAAAGAGACTCCTGCAGTTTGCATATCTTCTTTTTTAACGCCTTGTTTGATTGTTGGCTTAGGTACATCGAATTAATAATGGTTACATACTAAAATATATTATATGCGGTGTCATGGGCACGAGGCACACTCAAGATGGCCGCTATGAACTATATTTCAAATACGTTTGCAAAAGGGGCCTTAAAGAGACTCCTGCAGTTTGCATATCTTCTTTTTTAACGCCTTGTTTGATTGTTGGCTTAGGTACATCGAATTAATAATGGTTACATACTAAAATATATTATATGCGGTGTCATGGGCACGAGGCACACTCAAGATGGCCGCTATGAACTATATTTCAAATACGTTTCCAAAAGGGGCCTTAAAGAGACTCCTGCAGTTTGCATATCTTCTTTTTTAACGCCTTGTTTGATTGTTGGCTTAGGTACATCGAATTAATAATGGTTACATACTAAAATATATTATATGCGGTGTCATGGGCACGAGGCACATTCAAGATGGCCGCTATGAACTATATTTCAAATACGTTTCCAAAAGGGGCCTTAAAGAGACTCCTGCAGTTTGCATATCTTCTTTTTTAACGCCTTGTTTGATTGTTGGCTTAGGTACATCGAATTAATAATGGTTACATACTAAAATATATTATATGCGGTGTCATGGGCACGAGGCACATTCAAGATGGCCGCTATGAACTATATTTCAAATACGTTTCCAAAAGGGGCCTTAAAGAGACTCCTGCAGTTTGCATATCTTCTTTTTTAACGCCTTGTTTGATTGTTGGCTTAGGTACATCGAATTAATAATGGTTACATACTAAAATATATTATATGCGGTGTCATGGGCACGAGGCACACTCAAGATGGCCGCTATGAACTATATTTCAAATACGTTTCCAAAAGGGGCCTTAAAGAGACTCCTGCAGTTTGCATATCTTCTTTTTTAACGCCTTGTTTGATTGTTGGCTTAGGTACATCGAATTAATAATGGTTACATACTAAAATATATTATATGCGGTGTCATGGGCACGAGGCACATTCAAGATGGCCGCTATGAACTATATTTCAAATACGTTTCCAAAAGGGGCCTTAAAGAGACTCCTGCAGTTTGCATATCTTCTTTTTTAACGCCTTGTTTGATTGTTGGCTTAGGTACATCGAATTAATAATGGTTACATACTAAAATATATTATATGCGGTGTCATGGGCACGAGGCACACTCAAGATGGCCGCTATGAACTATATTTCAAATACGTTTCCAAAAGGGGCCTTAAAGATACTCCTGCAGTTTCCTGTATTACTTTCTTTTTTAACGCCTTGTTTGATTGTCATTTAGGTACATCTGAATTAATAATGGTTACATACTAAAATATATTATATGTGTACATGGCACGGAGGCACATTCAAGATGGCCGCTATGAACTATATTTCAAATACGTTTCCAAAAGGGGCCTTAAAGAGACTCCTGCAGCGGATATCTTCTTTTTAACGCCTTGTTTGATTGTTGGCTTAGGTACATCGAATTGTTAATGGTTACATACTAAAATATATTATATGCGGTGTCATGGGTATCAGAGGCACATTCAAGATGGCCGCTATGAACTATATTTCAAATACGTTTCAAAAAGGGCCTTAAAGAGACCCTGCAGTCAGTAATATTTTTTAACGCCTTATTTGATTGTAGGCTTAGGTACATCGAATTAATAATGGTTACATACTAAAATATATTATATGCGGTGTCATGGGCACGAGGCACACTCAAGATGGCCGCTATGAACTATATTTCAAATACGTTTCAAAAGGGGCCTTAAAGAGACTCCTGCAGTTTGCATATCTTCTTTTTTAACGCCTTGTTTGATTGTTGGCTTAGGTACATCGAATTAATAATGGTTACATACTAAAATATATTATATGCGGTGTCATGGGCACGAGGCAATATTCAAGATGGCCGCTATGAACTATATTTCAAATACGTTTCAAAAGGGGCCTTAAAGAGACTCTGCAGTTTGCATATCTTCTTTTTTTAACGCCTTGTTTGATTGTTGGCTTAGGTACATCGAATTAATAATGGTTACATACTAAAATATATTATATGCGGTGTCATGGGCACGAGGCACATTCAAGATGGCCGCTATGAACTATATTTCAAATACGTTTCCAAAAGGGGCCTAAAAGAGACTCCCCGTGCTCAGGCTATCTTCTTTTTTAACGCCTTGTTTGATTGTTGGCTTAGGTACATCGAATTAATAATGGTTACATACTAAAATATATTATATGCGGTGTCATGGGCACGAGGCACATTCAAGATGGCCGCTATGAACTATATTTCAAATACGTTTCAAAAGGGGCCTTAAAGAGACTCCTGCAGTTTGCATATCTTCTTTTTTAACGCCTTGTTTGATTGTTGGCTTAGGTACATCGAATTAATAATGGTTACATACTAAAATATATTATGCGGTGTCATGAAAACGAGGCACATTCAAGATGGCCGCTATGAACTATGTTTCAAATACGTTTCCAAAAGGGGCCTTAAAGAGACTCCTGCAGTTTGCATATCTTCTTTTTTTAACGCCTTGTTTGATTGTTGGCTTAGGTACATCAATAATGGTTACATACTAAAATATATTATATGCGGTGTCATGGGCACGAGGCACATTCAAGATGGCCGCTATGAACTATATTTCAAATACGTTTCCAAAAGGGGCCTTAAAGAGACCTGCAGTTTGCATATCTTCTTTTTTAACGCCTTGTTTGATTGTTGGCTTAGGTACATCGAATTAATAATGGTTACATACTAAAATATATTATGTTGTTATGTCATGGGCACGAGGCAATGGTCTCAAGATGGCCGCTATGAACTATATTTCAAATACGTTTCCAAAAGGGGCCTTAAAGAGACTCCTGCAGTTTGCATATCTTCTTTTTTAACGCCTTGTTTGATTGTTGGCTTAGGTACACGGAATTACTAATGGTTATATATTACCGCGCAATATATTATATGCGGTGTCATGGGCACGAGGCACACTCAAGATGGCCGCTATGAACTATATTTCAAATACGTTTCCAAAAGGGGCCTTAAAGAGACCTCTGCAGTTTGCATATCTTCTTTTTTAACGCCTTGTTTGATTGTTGGCTTAGGTACATCGAATTAATAATGGTTACATACTAAAATATATTATATGCGGTGTCATGGGCACGAGGCACATTCGATGGCCGCTATGAACTATATTTCAAATACGTTTCCAAAAAGGGGCCTTAAAGAGACTCCTGCAGTTTGCATATCTTCTTTTTAACGCCTTGTTTGATTGTTGGCTTAGGTACACATCGAATTACTGTTTATACTAAAATATATTATATGCGGTGTCATGGGCACGAGGCACACTCAAGATGGCCGCTATGAACTATATTTCAAATACGTTTCAAAAGGGGCCTTAAAGATACTCCTGCAGTTTGCATATCTTCTTTTTTAACGCCTTGTTTGATTGTTGGCTTAGGTACATCGAATTAATAATGGTTACATACTAAAATATATTATATGCGGTGTCATGGGCACGAGGCACATTCAAGATGGCCGCTATGAACTATATTTCAAATACGTTTCCAAAAGGGGCCTTAAAGAGACTCCTGCAGTTTGCATATCTTCTTTTTTAACGCCTTGTTTGATTGTTGGCTTAGGTACATCGAATTAATAATGGTTACATACTAAAATATATTATATGCGGTGTCATGGGCACGAGGCACATTCAAGATGGCCGCTATGAACTATATTTCAAATACGTTTCCAAAAGGGGCCTTAAAGAGACTCCTGCAGTTTGCATATCTTCTTTTTTAACGCCTTGTTTGATTGTTGGCTTAGGTACATCGAATTAATAATGGTTACATACTAAAATATATTATATGCGGTGTCATGGGCACGAGGCACACTCAAGATGGCCGCTATGAACTATATTTCAAATACGTTTCCAAAAGGGGCCTTAAAGAGACTCCTGCAGTTTGCATATCTTCTTTTTTAACGCCTTGTTTGATTGTTGGCTTAGGTACATCGAATTAATAATGGTTACATACTAAAATATATTATATGCGGTGTCATGGGCACGAGGCACATTCAAGATGGCCGCTATGAACTATATTTCAAATACGTTTCCAAAAGGGGCCTTAAAGAGACTCCTGCAGTTTGCATATCTTCTTTTTTAACGCCTTGTTTGATTGTTGGCTTAGGTACATCGAATTAATAATGGTTACATACTAAAATATATTATATGCGGTGTCATGGGCACGAGGCACATTCAAGATGGCCGCTATGAACTATATTTCAAATACGTTTCCAAAAGGGGCCTTAAAGAGACTCCTGCAGTTTGCATATCTTCTTTTTTAACGCCTTGTTTGATTGTTGGCTTAGGTACATCGAATTAATAATGGTTACATACTAAAATATATTATATGCGGTGTCATGGGCACGAGGCACATTCAAGATGGCCGCTATGAACTATATTTCAAATACGTTTCCAAAAGGGGCCTTAAAGAGACTCCTGCAGTTTGCATATCTTCTTTTTTAACGCCTTGTTTGATTGTTGGCTTAGGTACATCGAATTAATAATGGTTACATACTAAAATATATTATATGCGGTGTCATGGGCACGAGGCACACTCAAGATGGCCGCTATGAACTATATTTCAAATACGTTTGCAAAAGGGGCCTTAAAGAGACTCCTGCAGTTTGCATATCTTCTTTTTTAACGCCTTGTTTGATTGTTGGCTTAGGTACATCGAATTAATAATGGTTACATACTAAAATATATTATATGCGGTGTCATGGGCACGAGGCACACTCAAGATGGCCGCTATGAACTATATTTCAAATACGTTTCCAAAAGGGGCCTTAAAGAGACTCCTGCAGTTTGCATATCTTCTTTTTTAACGCCTTGTTTGATTGTTGGCTTAGGTACATCGAATTAATAATGGTTACATACTAAAATATATTATATGCGGTGTCATGGGCACGAGGCACATTCAAGATGGCCGCTATGAACTATATTTCAAATACGTTTCCAAAAGGGGCCTTAAAGAGACTCCTGCAGTTTGCATATCTTCTTTTTTAACGCCTTGTTTGATTGTTGGCTTAGGTACATCGAATTAATAATGGTTACATACTAAAATATATTATATGCGGTGTCATGGGCACGAGGCACATTCAAGATGGCCGCTATGAACTATATTTCAAATACGTTTCCAAAAGGGGCCTTAAAGAGACTCCTGCAGTTTGCATATCTTCTTTTTTAACGCCTTGTTTGATTGTTGGCTTAGGTACATCGAATTAATAATGGTTACATACTAAAATATATTATATGCGGTGTCATGGGCACGAGGCACACTCAAGATGGCCGCTATGAACTATATTTCAAATACGTTTCCAAAAGGGGCCTTAAAGAGACTCCTGCAGTTTGCATATCTTCTTTTTTAACGCCTTGTTTGATTGTTGGCTTAGGTACATCGAATTAATAATGGTTACATACTAAAATATATTATATGCGGTGTCATGGGCACGAGGCACATTCAAGATGGCCGCTATGAACTATATTTCAAATACGTTTCCAAAAGGGGCCTTAAAGAGACTCCTGCAGTTTGCATATCTTCTTTTTTAACGCCTTGTTTGATTGTTGGCTTAGGTACATCGAATTAATAATGGTTACATACTAAAATATATTATATGCGGTGTCATGGGCACGAGGCACACTCAAGATGGCCGCTATGAACTATATTTCAAATACGTTTCCAAAAGGGGCCTTAAAGATACTCCTGCAGTTTGCATATCTTCTTTTAACGCCTTGTTTGATTGTTGGCTTAGGTACATCGAATTAATAATGGTTACATACTAAAATATATTATATGCGGTGTCATGGGCACGAGGCACATTCAAGATGGCCGCTATGAACTATATTTCAAATACGTCTAAAAAGGGGCCTTAAAGAGACTCCTGCAGTTTGCATATCTTCTTTTTTAACGCCTTGATTGTTGGCTTAGGTACATCGAATTAATAATGTATATACTAAAATATATTAATATATGCGGTGTTACGGCACGAGGCAATTCATGATGGCCGCTATGAACTATATTTCAAATACGTTTCCAAAAGGGGCCTTAAAGAGACTCTGCAGTTTGTACATTCTCTTTTTTAACGCCTTGTTTAGGATTGTTGGCTTAGGTACATCGAATTAATAATGGTTACATACTAAAATATATTATATGCGGTGTCATGGGCACGAGGCACTCAAGATGGCTGCCATGAAACCATATTTCAAATACGTTTCCAAAAGGGGCCTTAAAGAGACTCCTGCAGTTTGGTATATCTTCTTTAACGCCTTGTTTGATTGTTGGCTTAGGTACATCGAATTAATAATGGTTACATACTAAAATATATTATATGCGGTGTCATGGGCACGAGGCACATTCAAGATGGCTGCCATGAACTACATTTCAAATACGTTTTCCAAAAGGGGCCTTAAAGCAGACCCTGCAGTTTGCATTCTCTTTTTTAACGCCTTGTTTGATTGTTGGCTTAGTACATCGAATTAATAATGGTTACATACTAAAATATATTATATGCGGTGTCATGGGCACGAGGCACATTCAAGATGGCCGCTATGAACTATATTTCAAATACGTTTCCAAAAGGGGCCTTAAAGAGACTCCTGCAGTTTGTAATATATTCCTCTTTTTAACGCCTTGTTTGATTGTTGGCTTAGGTACATCGAATTAATAATGGTTACATACTAAAATATATTATATGCGGTAACAGGCACGAGGCACACTCAAGATGGCCGCTAAGGAACTATATTTCAACACGTTTGCAAAAGGGGGCCTTAAAGAGACCTCAGTTTGCATATCTTCTTTTTTAACGCCTTGTTTGATTGTTGGCTTAGGTACATCGAATTAATAATGGTTACATACTAAAATATATTATATGCGGTGTCATGGGCACGAGGCACACTCAAGATGGCCGCTATGAACTATATTTCAAATACGTTTCCAAAAGGGGCCTTAAAGAGACTCCGTGCTCGTATATCTTCTTTTTAACGCCTTGTTTGATTGTTGGCTTAGGTACATCGAATTAATAATGGTTACATACTAAAAATATATTATGCGGTGTCATGGGCACGAGGCACATTCAAGATGGCCGCTATGAACTATATTTCAAATACGTTTCCTGCAAAAGGGGGCCTTAAAGAGACTCCAGTTTGCATATCTTCTTTTTTAACGCCTTGTTTGATTGTAGGCTTAGGTACATCGAATTAAATAATGGTTAAGCATACTAAAATATATTATATGTGGTGTCATGGGCACGAGGCACACCTGGTGATGGTGCCAGAACTATATTTCAAATACACAGCCTAAAAAGGGCCTTAAAGAGACTCCGCAGTTTGCATATCTTCTTTTTAACGCCTTGTTTACTGTTGGCTTAGGTACATCGAATTAATAATGGTTACATACTAAAATATATTATATAAAAAGTCATGGGCACGAGGCACATTCAAGATGGCCGCTATGAACTTATATTTCCAAATATTGCTTTCCAAAAGGCCTTAAAGAGACCTCCCTGCAGTTTGCAATATCTTCTTTTTTAACGCCTTGTTTGATTGTTGGCTTAGGTACATCGAATTAATAATGGTTACATACTAAAATATATTATATAAACAAGGCACGAGGCACATTCAAGATGGCCGCGGCGAACTATATTTCCAAATATTGGTGCCTAAAAGGGGCCTAAAAGAGACTCCCGTAGTTTGCATATCTTCTTTAACGCCTTGTTTGACTAAGCTATTTAGGTACATCGAATTAATAATGGTTACATACTAAAATATATTATATGCGGTGTCATGGGCACGAGGCACATTCAAGATGGCCGCTATGAACTATATTTCAAATATTAAGTTTCCAAAAGGGGCCTTAAAGAGACTCCTGCAGTTTGCATATCTTCTTTTTTAACGCCTTGTTTGATTGTTGGCTTAGGCACATCGAATTAATAATGGTTACATACTAAAATATATTATGCGGTGTCATGGGCACGAGGCACATTCAAGATGGCCGCTGCGAACTATGTTTCAAATACGCTTCCAAAAGGGGCCTAAAGAGACTCCTGCAGTTTGCATGTCTTCTTTTTTTAACGCCTTGTTTACTGTTGGCTTAGGTACATCGAATTAATAATGGTTACATACTAAAATATATTATATGCGGTGTCATGTGCACGAGGCACATTCAAGATGGCCGCTATGAACTATATTTTGGGACACGTTTCCAAAAGGGGCCTTAGCAGACTTGCAGTTTGCATATCTTCTTTTGTTAACGCCGTAATTAATGGCTGGCTTAGGTACATAAAATAAATAATGGTTACGTACTAAAATATAATATAGATGGCCGCTATGCACTACATTTCAAGGATATCTTCAAGGGCCTGAAATTTACCGCTAGAATATGACTGTGGTGGCTGAAGCTATGCTGTCTAGGAGGTGACAGAAAGGACGAGAAAATGAAACTAATAGGTAGAAGTTTTAATACAACGCCCGAAACAATGTGTGTGTGTGTGTGTGTGTGTGTGTGTGTGTGTGTGTGTGTGTGTGTGTGTGTGTGTGTGTGTGTGTGTGTGTGACAGGGAGAGATAGTGGGAATCAAGAGAGAGAAGTATCAATTTGAAAGCTTCGTTATACATTCCAACCTCGTCTGGCATATCTGTAAGAAAAGATTCCCAAAGGTCAGACTGCTCTGCCACTCCAATCGTTTCAAAGAATGGAATGAATTTTGCCCAAAAAATTACCATTATCTCAAGAGATAAAACATTCCTGCAAATACTATAGAGAGACAGGCACAGACACCCACACACCGAGCGTGTAAACCCTGGCCAATGACAAAAAACTAACCCTCGCCACCCTAGTTTACGCTGGCATCAGTATGCATACAGATCCTTCAGTGTAATGGAGATGTTCAGACTTGAGTAACTATTCCCCAGGACCAGGCACATCGCAGTATTTAT
Organism: Ascarosepion bandense; assembly: GCA_037127315.1. Lineage (NCBI taxonomy): Eukaryota > Metazoa > Mollusca > Cephalopoda > Sepiida > Sepiidae > Ascarosepion > Ascarosepion bandense. The sequence goes on from JBBBDQ010000292.1 coordinate 65,104, forward strand.
TTCCCTTAGTTACGTCACTGTCCGCAGACGGATCCACAACTGAGTCGAACTCGGTCCGAAGAAAAGGCACAACTAAGAGATAAATTTCGAGGTATGAGGATCCGACAACCTCATTCTGGTTTTAGGTTTGTGTCCGATGAAACAATTCAGTCCCTCTAGTTACCTGTATACAAGTCCACATATTGTTCCATAAGGTTTTGAGATATATCCGCAAGAACATAGATCCTTTTCGCTCTTTGTCGTTTTTACTTAGCTGATCAATACGACTGGTTTTGAAATTTGTGATATTTTTGGCATAAGAATTTGAATTACTTTTATCATTGTCAACTTGCTCAAATTTAGTATGAAGCACAAGAACAGCGGAGAATTAATTTTGGCTCATATATATATATAGTCATCTGCAAACAGATCTGTTTCACTGTATCACAGGTCATCAGTACGGTTAGAAATCCAATTGCTTTTTACCCAGGATTGAAACCCGATCTAATTGGCGTCAGTCGGCGATATATATATATATATATATATATATATATATATATATATATAATCCAAGAATATGGTAGGTATGGATAGAATAATATACTGTATCCAAAAGAAACACTATTCTTAAAACTTGCTCAATACAAAGTAGAGCAAACAATATTTACTCAGAATTTATAAGATAATTATGTTATAATATCACTACAAATTAGATATTTTGTTTAGATACTACTTGTGTCTTATCAAGTGATGAGGTTTATTTCAAGTTGAAGAGATTTAAAAGGTAAAAAACAAGCCAAACCCCCTTAATCAGGGAGGCATCTTTGCAGTGTGGACCAATCAGAATAAAGTAACTTCTAATTTGAAGAATATGAGAACAGACCCCAAAAAATTGTGGTGAGAATTAATATTAATATTTGATTAAATTGAGATCAGCATTATTAATCATCTATTAAATTCACTTTATTTCTATTGCAAATTTTAACTTCTTTTAAATAATAAATGATTTGGTAAAAGTGATTTATCATTTTCCCCAAAGTTACCGAACATTGTCTGATGGCGAGATAAAAACTTTAAATGTGGAACCATAGAAATGTCCGTGTAGCAATGTAGATTAATTTTAAATAACAAAGTTATATATATATATACTATAGTATTTACGCTCTCACACCCTGATTGAGCACTCTGGAAGAGTGGGAGGCTTTGTAGCTACCCCGGCATATACGCATCGCTCATTCGATAATGAATTGGAGCTATTGGGCGTGTTTATACGCGCTAAAAAGTCTGCTTTCTTCTACCGGACGCTCGTGTCCCAGGGGTAGAATCGCCGATTGACGCCAATTCGGTCGGGTTTCACTCCTGGCTGAGGAAGCGATTGGAGTCTAACCGTTATGATGGACTGTGATATAGCGAAACAGATCTGTCTGCGGATGACTATATATATAGACTACTAGCCATAATTATTAGGAAACCCCAGTGTTATAAAAAATGATGTAAATCATACTATATTAGAATATTCATTGCAAGTGAATAATTGTAAATGAGGATCGAATGGTTCTTTTGTTAATACTGAACCATAACATGTGCATCAAATGAATTTAGAAATATTTAATAAATACCAATATTGCAGTTTCATCAATGAAAGAAAGAAAAAAAATTAAGGTTATTCGGAAGAGTTTATCTTTGCTTCCTTGACTTACAAAATCTTGCAAAGTTATAATAAAGAAAAGTACCATTCTAATTTCATTTATAATTATTCACTTGGCAATAAATACTCGAAAGAGTACGAAAATATAGTTTCTTTTAAAAACCGGGGTTGCCTAATAATTATGGCCGGTAGTGTACATATATATATATATATATATATATATATATATATAAAGAATCACAAGATAGCCAAAACCAACCGCGGTTTCACACAACAGCGCGTCAGTTTTTTTCTTTACTGCGGAGTATCGTATGTCTTGTCTTTATTCCGCGGATTTCTTTTTTTTTCCCCCTCTTATCCAACGCCTTAGTGCGAAGGATGTTAACGGAATTAGATTCTGTCTGTTATTCGTTTTTCTTAGAGTTTATCTTAGTATAAATTTAGGATTTAGATACTTACAGAGTCTGTTTAGTTATTATTTTGAATATATATATATATATATATATATATATATATATATATATTATGCTACGTCGATGGCACGACACGTCATCCGATACTTATTGTGAACCATTTCTTAATATGTACCAAATGATTGCGTAACACAGAAACTACGCGTCGTACCATCGACATAGGATATATATATATATATATATATATATATATATATATATATATATATATATATATATATATATATATATATATATATATATATTCCAGTTTCCGTGTGTATTATAATACTTGGTGCTTTATTTTATTTTTGATTCGAGGATGCGAGTTACAAACATTTTTATTTTTCTATAGCTTCCCACGTTCATCATTGCACAAAACTCAGCGGTATTGTCTTTTAAACCTTCAATCCGAGAATTTAGAATCTGTTATATATATTCATTGTCTTTTGATCAGTAAAGAAAGAATTTCTGTTTCCGTTTTTTTTTTTTTTGAGGGTCACATGAGAATTGATCCTAAACTATCATTGGGAATAAACATTGGAAAGAAATCATTGTTTCCAAGCGTGCTTACCTCACCATATTTATCTCAAACATAAAGATTTGGGGGCATGTCAGAATGATAGCTTCTGACGTACCGGAAAATATGATGCCAGCATGCTTTCATTTTGTAATATGTATGAGAGTTGATTCATTGCTCCAACACCTTGAGAGAACATGGCATCCGCATTTTGACGCTGCTAGGAAATAAGATTAAATACGTGGTAATAATGAATGAAATATGATCGTCCTTGGCTTGACGATAGGTTTCAAATGATGACAGGAAATGCAGAGGAGAACGAGATTTGGAAGATGTCAGTTGAACATAAATGCGTAACGAAGTTTGGTTGCGATTTTTACTGATAAAGACGAGAACATACCGTCGTACAACTTGTGCAAACGCAACTACATATTCGTAAAATTCTGAGATTCTTTTTAACTTGAATATAAGTGAAAGCATTAAAATTCTTGGAATTAAAACATTGTTTGGGCATGATTGAAAGACGGAAATCTTATTACGATAACTGTAGGCATATGTCAATGACTACCTAATTAACATAGCTAAATCTTAGACTATATACTTTTCCAAGCAGTAAGGGTAAAGCGGCCCTCAGTATGTGAGTATCATGTACTAACTGGCAGTAGGGTTTACTCCACTGTCAGTAATATTCATTCAGTCTCCAACAGAATAATCCACCAGGCAGTACCTTGCCTTCGAAAGGGATCTGTGTTTATTTCCGGAGTCCCTAAAATGGGGAACTAGCGAGGGGCTTCTACGAGCTAATACCCTTGAAAGAGGTATATAGCCGCCATTTCTCTATCCTGGTATGGGTCAAATAGCATGACAAATTGGGTTCTATAGCCTTATTTGGTAACCAGCCTACCGCAGAATGTAACTGCAACCTACTGATGGACAATCTTCTGCCCAGTCATATCTCTTTCGAGACATGATTGCCCAACCGTGTATCAAGTATGGCATTTAACTCAATGATTGCTATTAGACCCACTTTAAACCTCATCCTTATGTCACATTCAGTAGCGACATGAGTGCGCTGAAAAATACCTGCTTGGTATGTGTGTATTATTTGTTAACCGACAGACTGATATGCTCTTCTGAAAGTAATATTTGCTCAAGCCCCAAAAGGGAATCACTCAAGCAGTATCTCTCCTTTGGGACAGGACTGTGTTTATTACCTCGCTCCTGAGGCTTCACCTGAATGGAGAAGTTTTCAGGGGACTGAAGATGATTTCTACTGTAATGCCGTTAAATGACTCAAACTGGTGTCACATTCGATAATGATGGATGCGCAGTGAAAAATCACGTTCTCGGTACGTGACTATCGTGTGCTGGCCGGCAGATTTTGCTCCTCTACTAATAATATTCGCTCAAATCCCAGGTAGTACCTTTTCTTTGGGAGGAGACTGTGTTTATTGCCCGGCGGCTCAAAATGTCGAGGCGACTTGAGAATTTTTCTGCTGTACCGCAGTTAAACCGACATTAAATTAGTCTGTTGTTGTATTTGGTAGCGGTGTTTGTGTACTCGGAAATCAAACTCTCAAAATACGATTAAAACGACTGCTGCTTGTACTGATAAAGCACAAAAGAAATCACACTTCATGACAATATAAATTCTTATTTGTTTGCCATGTCAAAATTTCATTAATCATCTTTTCTTTTTGCTGTTTTGAATCAATTCGCAAAATAAACTTTTAGTTTGTTCGTCATGACAGCAAGTAAAAATATATACATATTACACTATGCCACAATTGATTAAATAGTTGAAATTTTTAATTTAATATATACGCTTGTGGTAAATCTAGGTAGACATTAAAGAGATAATTACGTCATGGAAAAAGGTCACTTTTGAAGAGCTTAATATTTCTAGAATTATCCTAGTAAATCTACGAAGACATCTAAATTAATTCACCTTGTCAGTATATATTGACTCTAACAGATCATTAATCTGTTTAATACGATAGGTAATAAATTAGGTATTAGTAGAGCAAATTAACTATGTAATTCATAAGTTCTCTGTTAAATATAAAAGGACGAAATCAATACGATAATATCACCGATGTTAGACAAGTTGAGACTAGTCAGTATCTACATTGGTTTAGAACCCAATCTTCTATTTAACCCATAGCTAAAAGGAGAAGAAATGGATTAATGTATTTCACAAGGGTATTTTTGCTCTAGTGAAAGCAACGGATTCAACTGAAATTTAAAATCAGCTCTGCGATTTCTCGTTCCGAATTGATATTCACTGCCCCACAACGCACAATACCAGTGCACATAGCTTACCAAAAAAAAAAAAAAAGGAACACATGTCATTTTGATTTTTAGACGTGCACAAAAACTGATTTGTATCGGCAACCATGGAAAACAAAGATACGGAATGTAAATGAAAAGTTTCACTTACATTTGCATATCTTCATTTTTAATTAATATTTTTAATCAGGCTTGATCATTTTTTTTAAAATTTGCAATGTTTATAATAAATGGTTTTCGTAATTCTTATATAGCTAAATTAAGATTTGTTGGTTATCTGGAAACAAGGGACATTTTTATATTATCGTTGCAGGTTTTCTTATTGTTGCGCAGGACTCTATATATCTGGTCAAAATTTCAATTAGTTTTTTTTCTCTTGTTCTACGCACGCATGCACACAATGTAAAATGATTTTAGTTTTAATGAATTTAATTCCAGATGATTAATTTTTTGTGTGTAATAAAAACTGTATTATCCGCAAACCATTGAAATATTAACTGATCTATTTTATTTTATTGATTCTCACCTCATAGATGAGTTTTTTTTCTTGCAGTTCATCAACATTTTCTGAGCTATTTTTGTAGATTTTAAGTAGATTTTGAGGTGTAGATATTTACTTACTTGGATCACCCACTATTAGTAAATTTTTCACTTCACTATCTCTCCTAATCTCCGCTCCGTCATTCACTCACCCAAGCTTATGCGGTAGCTTACACACTGTTTTTCTCTTTTTACACTTATCTTCTGTATACCCTGTCAGTGACTAATTTTCTAAGATCACTTTCTTCATTGTGCGCCCTAGAAGCGTCAACTATTACTTGCAAATATGTATAAGCATGCTTTTGATTAACGTTTCTCACCCTAAGTAGCAGAGTGATTTCTCTGTTAAATTTTAGGTTATAAGGTAAGACACTAAATGTTCTTTTTTCTTTATATATATAGGGTATTCCAATAAATTTCATCGATTTTAAATGGGAAGTAAGTTTAAGCGTTTCAAAACTTTTTAAAAAATTTCTTTCCGATTTAATAACTTCAGTCTGGCAATTTTAACCATGCAATGATTAACGATCCAAAAACATATTAAATTTATCGAAACCTATTACAAAAATGATTGTTCTAACAATAGAATTTCTCGGGTCGCATCATCTCTCAAAACGGTGAGATTAAATTGCCACCACGATCGTGCGACTTAAAGCCTTTACTCATCTTCGTTTGGGGTTATCTTAGAAATAATGTCTATGCCAACAAGTCAACAACAATTTTACAGTTGAGATAATAAAGCATATTGGTGAGATTGAGAAGCAGCTATGCTAAAACGCCATAAACATTTTGACCATCTAGTGGTGCCAAAGCATTGGCAAACATTTTGGTGATATTATTTTTCATAGATAATTTCAGTGACTCAAATAACATGATCCAATACTGAAATCAATAAACTTTTACCAATAACAACGTTTTATTTACTGCTAAATTTCATCGCTCTCCATGGAACAATATATATTATATGGAAGAGAATGAAGTATTGTATTACTTAAACGTTCGTTTAGTCAATACTAGTATATTTGACAGATGAATAAATAAAAATAAATTTCTTTCTAAAAAATATTGGACTTATTTATATCAATATACAAAACTGAGCAGAAATGTTTATATCAAGAGTCAAAAATTGATCTGTGTTTAAGGGCAATATTCAGATTTTCGTCAGACAACCCCAACTCCGTTACCGAAAGTCCAATACACGTCAGATCAAATAATAATTTGCCCTAGGATAACGCAGGTTCGAATCCTGGAGGAGATCGCATTTTTTCTCATAAGCTTTCTCGGATATTCAGACCAGTAAACGAAAACAAATACTACATAATAACTAAACGGAGTGTCTACTCAAATACGAATATCCACTAAAAATAACGTTTAAGAAATAAAATTGACGAACGCACTCACTCAATCTCTGTCTGTCTGTCTGTCTGTCTGTCTGTCTCTCTCTCTCTCTCTCTCTCTCTCTATATATATATATATATATATATATATATATATACTTCGGCGAAATATGCATAACACGTAAGCAATGAATTTTTTCGGTGACTGGCGTGTGTATACGCCGCTTATATATAAGACGCAAAAAATATCACTTCTCCGATTCCATGTGCCTATGAATTGGGGGTTAGCGACCCAGACTAACACCAAATCGGTCGAGTTTCTATCCCGGCTAGAAGTAAGTCGATGTCTAGCCACACTGATGGGCTGTGATACAGTGAAATGATCTTGTATGTGGATGGTGAAGAAATATATACTTTGAAGGTGGAAAAAATGTACTGTAATTTTTAGCAACACAGTTTACGGTTATTTTTGTTACTATAGTTCACACCCCTGAAGATGATCTTGGAAAGTGGTTGAAATTACTTGAGTACATTGAGAAATTAATGATAATAACATCTGTCAATGTTACAGCACATTTTAGACATCTTTCAATTATAATACGCGAAAGATTATCCGTGAATATGAACGGATTTTATTAAAAATAAGCAGACACAATATTTGCAGTTTATTTAATGTAACATAACTAAAAGAAAATCTGCTGCCTAAATTCGCATTTTAATATATATATATATATTTATGGAGACAGAAAGAGAGAGAAAGAGATTTATTATAAGTAATATTATGTCACTTAGCTGATTGATGATATAATTAACATTCATGACTCCAGAGTAGGCGGAATTGTTCGTCAACTTTTCCGGGGTTATCAAAAATTTCCTACTTATATGTTCGATTTTATCTTTTACACACTTATCATTATAATGCACACACGCACACACACACACACACACACATACAACGCACATATGTATATATAAGTGAGAGAAACTCTGATAACAATTAGTTTATTGTATTCCAAGTCAACTTTTTCTGTATTGTTGTCTAACATGCGATTATCTAAATATTAACACCATTAAATACTCATAAGAATGTTGACTTGATTTCCCATGTTGTTTATTGATTTCTCCTGACATCAAGTATATAATCCACGTTATTATGCGTAAAAACATATCAAAGGAAGCAAACTGAAGAGAAAGTATTTGTTTTTTATACCAAAACTGATAAGAATTTGGGTTAGAAGTTTTCTTCCGCCATTTATTTGTTTCTTTATCTTATTGCGTTATCAAAAATATGAATTATTAGTCTATGAAAATTGAATAAATATAACATTCTCATCGAATCAAAGATCAATAATAATTTACTGAGTCGCAACTTACTTTTTAGCAATGTCTTAATTTTATAATATAAATTTCGTCGGTACTGGTCGATAAAACACTGTCGGCCATAATTATTAGGCCAACCTAGTTTTTTCTTTAAATAAATGCTGCATTTCATACTGTTTTGAGTATTTATTGCCAAGTGGATAATTCTAAATTAAAATAGAATGGTTATTTTGTTAATACTGCACAATAACATGTTCATCAAATCTAGTGTCCAGTTTTGTGATCTCTTCCCCATGCTAGTCTCTTCTTCATTTTGGCTAGCCGAAGCAAAAGCTTCCTGGTTGACTTGCAAAATCTTTCAAAGTAATAATAACAAAAGAAACATTCGATTTTCATTTAGAATTATCCACTTGGCAATAAATACTAAAAATAGTATGAAATACATCATTTTTCTTTAAAAATTAGGGTGGCCTAATAATTATGGCCGGTAGTGTAATTTAATATTTCTTGTTTAGATCAGCAGAAGCCTCACAATCATATATGTGTGTTAAAAAGTTGAAAGACCATTTATGTTAAGTATATTTTGGGCAGACAGATCTAGCGGAGCCCATGTCTCGCCAGGTCAAAGCACAGCTGATACCCTCCAATATGAACGCTCTCTTTGGTTACGGAAACAGGGTTGTTGATTTTACTGGGTAAAGCCTTTCGCCCTGGGCGTTGGCATGTCCCGCTAAGATAAATATATGTGTATATTGCTTTCCTCATGTCTCGAGGATTATCAAGAGTACTCGCCTTTTCTTTCTTTCTTTCTTTCTTTCTTTATATATATATATATATATATATATATATATATATATATATATATATATATATATACTTCGCCATAGTGTAAACAACTCTCATTTTCTAAGCTGTCAAATTTCATGCCAAAGACGGTTTGTTTGTGGGGGATTTTGCTGAAATACTACATTTTTTAAAGACATCTACCGCTGTTGTGAATTACGACAACCATGCTTTGTCGGATACCACATGCTGTTTAGACGCCTCAAACACAATGATTTTAATGTTGGAATTAAAAAAGGCTTTGGCACACCGAAAACATTTGAAGACGAAAAATTGGAGGTATTACCTCATGAAGATTCACTTCAAGTGCAAGCTGAATATGCAGAACCATTAGAGGTTGATAACACAAGAGTTAGAAAGCATTAGTAATGATTCAAAAGAAAAGACATTGGGAGCCGTACGAGTTGAAGCCGAGACACGTCGAACGACGTCTTGTCACATCTGCACAGCTGCTTCAGTGGCAGAAAACAATCATTTTTGTATCATATTTTGACCGGCGATAAAATTGGATACATCACTATTACCCTAACTGTAAGAGATCGTGGCGTAAGAAAGCCCATGCACCAACATCTGCTGCAAAGCGGATAATCCGTGGTTCGAAGCTTCTGCATTGTATTAGGTGGGTCCATCTTTGTGTAGTCTATTATGGGCTGCCTAAACCGTCGAAGATCATCAAGCGAGATCGCTTTCGACTAAAATTGATGCGTTTATTCTTGAACCGAGCATTGAAAAAAATAATGTCCGCTATGCGGGCAGAGACAAAGGGATTTGTGACATGACAATGCTACGGCACATGTTGCAAAGCGGGTTAAAACCTTCTTGGAAACGCTTAAATAAGTTGTTCCGGAACAAACACCGTTTTCACCAGATATTGCCCCGTTCAACTGTCACTTGTTTCGATCGATGGCACATTGGCTGGCTAAGCAGCAATTTTATTCTTATAACAATGCCTAAAGACGAGTCGACTCGTGGTTACCCTCAACAGGCATGTTGTTTTTCCATCGTGGAATTCAATGCTGTCACAAATATGGGAAAAAGTAGAGGCTAACAATAAATAATTCTTTCAGTTTCATGTTTTTCAAGTAATAAGACTTTAATTTTCATGAAAATCAGCGAGAACTCAATCAAGTTCCTAATATATATATATATATATATATATATATATATATATATATATATATACAAACATATCTATGTATAAACACACACACACACACACACATATATATATATGTCTGTATGCATGTAGATAAACACACACTCAAATATAGTTTTTCTTACGTGAAAAACATTCTGCTACGACACTGACACAATTTCGTAGCAGGTAGACGTCACTATAGATTCCATGTAATACTTTCACTTAAGGTCGGTTGAAAAATGAGGCTAAGGAGGCGTAGTTTGTTGTTACCCAGGAAACTTGCAACACACACACACACACACACACACACACACATATATATATATATATATATATATATATATATATATATATATAAAGTAAATGGCGAGAGAAAATATGGAACACGAGTTAAAAACTAGATATGATATTTATAATGGCTCAAGAGTGGTTATTTAGACCATCAGGTCAATACCAATAAAATGAATGTCTGCATCATTGCTTTAAATTTTGGACACTTGGTTCTGCAAATACTTTTGACAATACCAATAAAACAGAGGTGAGAATACAGAATCGATTACTCTCGATACATACGAGCTACCTTACTCCCAAGCCTGTGTACATCTGTTATTAAACTTTCCCTATAATACATAATATTGATGTGCTCTTAGACCAATTATTTTACGGACATTGCGTATATTATATATTGGCTGATAACACAGGTCGATATTTTTTAATTTTGTCTAAATGTTGTTGGGCAATAGGTACATAGGTTTTAGCTTTTGTTTTCACGTTGAATCTGAAAAACAAGTCCATTTTGCCCCATCGCTTTACGTTTTCTCAGTATAGATACATTTTTATAATATACCACGGCTTAGATATACGATTGACATAGCTGAAACATTTCGTTTCATGTTGCAATGATTTAACATTTAAGAAAGACTATCCAATTTGCTTTAAAAATTTATTCTAAGCAGTTCAAGTTCAGATGAGCTGACCTGAAAATGCTTACTTTTTATGAAAGATATCCCACTTAAAAATATTCTTGTGCTTTCAACTTCTTAAATTTGTATAATATTTGATTCCTGTTTTTCTCTACTTTTCATAGAAGAACCTCTTTAGAAGTCATTCCAGAGAAGAGATTTTTGTTTTATTACTATTTTTCACTTCAAATCAGAAACTTTCAAGAGATTTTATCACATCACTTGAATGTACGGAAGTCTGGTATTGCCACACAATATCTGTATAATATGTATAGGAAGATTGATAAGGATTTATTGGGGTGCTTAGCGAGTGTAATTGTGACAAACAAAAATAGAATTTTCTTCATCAGTACTTAAAATAGCCGCCAAACACCAGATAGGCATCGCCAAGTAGGCTCTTTCGCTAAACATCCCTAACTCCACCAGCATCTTGTCTGACCAAAAATTTATACAGGTCAGTTTGACATACTGATGCTTATTAGCACAACTGAAAAGCGGTTTGTTCGCTATTTGACATGCGTTTATGTGCTTACGTATTCATCAAAATTATTGTTTATTGGGATAAGTTTTAACAGATAAATTAATTATTTTCTGCTGATTAAAACCTTTTGTTTTAAAAACTTTTTCTAAACTGAAAATGCTGAAAATACCTTACGTTATTAGGATACTTGGTTTTATGGTAAATAATTCTAACCTGAAAACGCAAATATACTTGGCCCTAGAATCTAACTGTTAAATGTGTATTTTGGCCTATTTTAAGAGAAAAAGAAATTATCTGTATAGAAAAAACTTGATGTGATGGGACAAAATTTTTAATTCTTTTCAACTTCATCGTAAAAGAATAGCCCAGTAACATGTGTTCATTGCTCAACAACATTTGGTTCAAAACATGTTGACAAGTAAAATCGGATGGCTGAATTTCTACTAATTGTTTCTGGATTATTTCCCACTCATTTTATTTTTGATTGTTTTGAGTTATCTAATTTTATTAGAAATTCTGAAATTTGTTCAGAGAAAAGAACTTTACGTGTCTTTTGATATTGTTAGTTGTATGTTAATTTTCTCCTTCAAGACACCTTACAAATTTTTACCGATGCTCCCTATAGGGGTCAGCTGTGGACCACTTTATTTCAAGAAGGTTCATTTTTAGGTTTTATGCATGTAGGAACATCATCATCATCATTTATCCGTTACACCCAGATGGTGCAAAGGGCAGCAAGTTTTTGTTGCTGTAACAAACTTGTTTTTTTACGGGGCAGGGTTGTTAGCTCTGCGCCCAACCACTAAATCTGGAGGACCGGTGGACCATTCTTGGTCCTTACGTTTACAACACCTGGTATTCCCAAATGGTCACCCATTTAAGTACTGACCATGCTCGATGCTGCTTAACTTCGGTGATTGGACGGGAAACGGTGTATTGAACACGATATAGCCGTGGACATATAGGAACATAGGTGGTTTAATTTAGCCTAAATAGTAACTTGTATCCCAAAGTCGACGGGATTACGGTGGTAGACCTCTAGATCCAGAATTAGCTAATATTTTTGTTGGCTTCCATGACAGTTTTTTTAATTTTAAAAGTACCGGAAACCGCAAGTACCTTTACGTTATGTTGGTGATCCGTTGTCTATTTTTTATTCTATAACTGACACTACGGTTTTCATAGCCAAATCAATTCTCATCCTTCATTCTTGCAAGTTATTATAGAGGTAGAAAATAACTGTACTTTACGTTTATGGATATACTTTGATTCTACGTACATTTTGTGTGTATAGCAAAACTACGTTCACAGGTTTGTACACTAACTGAAAATCTTTTGTTTCTAACTTCCGCATAAATTAACCGTATATTTATCTTATTTATTTTAACTTGGTGATTCGTTCTCCTTGCACACTTGGTCAAAAATTTGTAAAATATTCATTACAGTTTAAGTAACAATGAAGATCTTACGAATGTTATTAAACGCGTGGTTTAGGGTAAGATAAAATTCTTAAAAGAACTGGTAGTCTTTATCCCAGGTTTAGTCATATTTATTTGAAACTAACGTGGTCGGAAGAGTCAAACTGTCACTAACAGAATATTGGTTTGTATTATATCAGGTGTTTTGACTGTCATGTTATGTGTTGACTTTGGGACCTAATAGGTGTTTCTATTTTTTTAAGCAGTAATATAGTGTAAATTTCAGATGTCTGTGTGACGCTGAATATGCTTGAAAGACTGATTGCAAACCTGAATTTATCATCCTAATCCTGCTAGTATACGACTAAGTCATCTGGATTATTCATCAAGAACAACTCAGTATGCACACAATTCATCCACCAGGACTGTTGTAGGAGATATTGTACACGATTCTTTTACAGTTTTTCACAGAGAGGAGGTTCGTATAAAAGTTATATCAGTTGGTTTTGGGCAAACCAAAAAAGCATTTTAATGGCTTCATTTGTATATTTCGAGTACTATAAATAAGATTCTTTCTAATTATACTTAGAAAATTTGTTATACATTATTTGTGACTTACTTTACTGTTGAATTATTTTACCCGTGTTCCATAGTTTTTTTTCTATTTATATACATACATATACATATCCAAGATACAATGAGTGCAAAATAATTAACTACTGAACGCCTTTTTAACCATCTCAATATTACGTTACAACTCAAACAACAACACCGTATCATTAAAAACTCTGCAACGTATACAATAAAAAGATTGTATTACGTAATAGTAAATATAACTTGTCCAGTTGCAAATTCACTGATGAACAAATACAATTCTTGAATATCGGCCAGAATTCCGGCCTCCTACTTAGATACGACCCCCATTCCAATGAAAACTGAAATTGAAATAAACTGTCAATCAATCCAACAGCTAACTGCAGCAAAAATTAATTAAGGTGCACCCAAATCTGAGAGTTCTTCTAAAAGCGGAAGATTTGAAAAAACATTCTCTACAAAACAAATGCAATAATATAATCACAGGCAAATCAACTGGCAAACGGTTATGCAATAACTCCAACATCATCATCAGACGCACTGACAAAACCAATAATTTTGTAGTTTTCAACCAACCGGATTACAAATATAAATTACAATCTATCCGAGATGACACAACAAAATTTAATAAATTATGAGTTCCACAGATTCATTTCAAAACTATGTAAACAACCTAACCACACAGAACAACGCTGAGGTTGGTAGCTTAAAAATCAAGAAGACTGACGGTCATTACAAACCGGGATATTTTACGATAATGTAAAAACCCACGATCCAAGATTTTTTCTCCGATCTATCATATCCAAAATACTTACATTGGGGGTTGTTTAAATATGCAAGACGACTTTAGAAAAACAAGGTCTTTGGAACAAATTGAATATCGAATATTGAATACAAGAAGCCATGTCTTCCATACCAAAAGAATTCCTGATGAAATCGGTTGGCGCGATTCCTAGGCGGCTCGAGAAGCTGGTAGCTAAATATGTTGCCCATATTGTATTTTAAATAACACGTCATGATTTACCTCTCATACATTCTAAATATTATAGTTAATAAATAAATTATTTTTAAAATGAGGAGTTAATTTTCAATCATTCTCTCTCCCTCTCTCTCATTCTTTCTCTCTCTCTCTCTCTGTCTCTCTCTCTCTCTCTATATATATATATATATATATTATCCTACGTCTATCGCACGACTCGGAGTTTCATGCGTTATGCAATCATAAGGTGTATATTTCAAACTGACAGTTTAATAGTAATATATATACAATCTACTACATAACTGTACATTTTGTTTCGACATGAAAGAACAATATATCATCACTTAGTTAGTAATGATGGTAGTAAACGTTCTGTAGGTTGTACATATTCTAAAGTATATTTTATAATAAATATTCATTGCTCTATTTGAATATTGAACACTGTTTTACATTAACGTTTTCAACCTTGCAAATGTTCCCTTCGTTCCTTATTCATTTGTATATATATATATATATATATATATATATATAGAGAGAGAGAGAGAGAGAGAGAAAGAGAGAGATACAGACAGACAGACAGACAGATAGAAAGACAGACAGACAGCAACAACTTTTAGCAGAAAAATTTATAATATTAATGATAGGAGGTCTGTACTGATATGTTTCCAGCCTTCTCACTTTTCAAATCTGGTCAGGTAACTAAATATCAGAGTTTGATTTATAATCCTCTCACGGTTAGCACCCAAGATTTTCTATATTCACTCGTGTTATTCGACAGTCGTGAGTATTTAAATAACTGAAGGCAGAATAAAGATTTTTATCTTGAAGCGTTGGTTGAACCTAGAAAGTAATATTAACGATGATATCCTTTCATTGACATTTTACATGCAAGGGTTCAGTTGGTGAAGGTGATGATATATTAGTCCACTCTTTGCATATATTAAACTCAAAATTTCTTTAAGCTTGATGCATTCAAATACAGTTGATATTGATTCCCAATATTTTTTCTTGGATGGAAGTTTCTTGTTACCCTCACAAAAAAGCTTTTGATGTCTCTCCAAAATTTCTGATAGGGTTAATATTTGGTGGACACGCAAGCTCTTCCATTAGTCGGACAATTTGAAAACTGATTAAGTCGAATGTTAATAGGCTGAAATAACTGCATGAGCTGAAAGTTATTTGTGCTTGAATGCGATTTTCATTTGAATGCGATGTGTAGGTCTTGAAAGATGTTTGAAATATTGACTTTGTATCAAACTTCAGAGATAACTTATGATAAGATATTACATGAAATTACAACTATCAGTTTTATGATTGTTAAAAATCTAAGAATAGGCTGAGCATAAATTTAAAGAAAACTGAATGTATGGTCATCAGCAAAAAGAAGAACCTAATATGCCAAGTAAAAGTCCGAGAAAGTAAAATAAAACAAGTAAACAACTCAAATACCTTGGAAGTATTTTAACTGAGTATGGAAAGTGCGACATAGAGATCCAAAGACGCATTTGCATGGCCAAAGATGCATTTCAGAAGCTAACCAGAATACTGAAAGACAGAAATAAAGAAAGCTGGTTTGCTATGGGAGATCTTTTTTCCTTTATGGAAGTGAATGCTGGACGATCCCATCAAGAATGAAGGAGAGGCTTGAGACAGCAGAAATGTGGTTTTACAAGAGGATGCTGAGAACAGCATGGAAGGAGCACGTGTGCAACGATGAGGTGTTGGAAAGAATGCAAACGAGAAGAAAACTCATTCTAAATATCAGGAAAAGACAAATGAGGTTTCTGGAACATATAATAAGGAAGAAGGGCCTGGAGAACTTGATACTCACAGATCGGATAAATGGAAGATGTGTAAGGGGAAAGCATTGCCAGACGTACTTGTTAGGTTTGAGCAAGGAGATGGCGGAGCTGAGCTTAGAAGAGATAAAAAAGAGAAAATAAATTGATACCGACAAGAGACAGAATCAAGTGGAAGTCCATTATCATCAACGACTTGAAAGGACACGCCACATGTAGAAGAAGATATTGTTGTAATACAAGTTCAGGCTAACAATAAGAACTGGTACAGTCATATTTTGCATGAAAAGAACAATGGAATAAAATATCAATAACTCGGATTTCTTACGTCATTTGGTACTGCTAATAACTGACAATGCTAAATTTAAAAATTATAGAGTAATAAAATTAAATTAGGAATAAATTTTTGGATTATGATTTTGGTAACTTTTAATCGCGAACAAGGAAATTCGTTGTAACATCCACATTTTGCTCATGTAATTTTTGAGAAAGAGGCAGCATGAGAGCATAAAAGACAGCGGTATGAGAGTCTAGTATCCGCTTGGTGCTCTGGTTCGTTTCTGACTTTTTTCTTCAAGTCTTTTCCGGTGGTACGCTCCACAGTATAAGTCTGTCTGTTAGAACTTGTGCTTTATTGTGGCCTGTAAACTGTCTAGATTTCTTTTAAAATAAATAATTTTGAATGAAAGAAGGAATCTTCGAATATCATGAACCGAACATTTGAGAAACGACGGGGTTTCGGAGAGAATGAGAACGAAAAAGAAACTTTTACTTAACGAAGAGACAGCAGAAATTTATGAGACAAGTAATCTCCAGGTGTTTAAATGTAGGGTCAATAGACACCTCCTATCACACTAACTCCCAACTATTCTCACAACACTCTCATCTACCCAACCCTCATTCTCGGTATCCTCACCCGCCTATCACCCACCCTCTGTTATTTCCTATATTTAATCATCCTTTCTTCACTCTACGTAGCCCCCTGCACAGTAGTGGCAGTGACATGCCTTGCTCGGGGTGAAACGCTTATAAAAAAAAAAAAAAAATCAGCAGTGGGGATGTGCGTGGTGGTACAGTGGATATCGGCTCGGAACGAGAAACCGGGGAGCCGATTTCGAATTCCAGTTAAATCCATTGTATTCACTTACGCGCAAATACCCTTGGGAGAGGTATTAATCCGTCTCTTCCTTCCAGTTATGGGTTAAATAACAGGACAGATTGGGTTCTATAGCCTTGGTCGGCAACCAGTCTACCGCAGAAAGCAATAGCAACCTACTGCGGGATAATCTTCTGCACAGTCAGTCATGTCTCTTTCGAGACATGATCGCCCAAGCATGTATCACGTAGGGCACTTAACTGACTGACTGAATATAATAGTTGAATCATGATTAAGGCTGATACTGGTCATAAAGTGGGGGATCAGTTTTATATTGTTATGAAGTAATAAACTGATTCCCCACTATTTACTACTTAATAATATAATACATCTCTTCCCCTTCTACCTATGAGTCAAATAACAGGACAGATTGAGTTCTATGCCTTGGTCGGCAACCAGTCTACCGCAGAAAGCAATAGCAGCCTACTGTGGGATAATATTCTGCCCAGTCAATCATGTCTCTTTCGAGACATGATCGCCCAAGCGTGTATCACGTATGGCACTTAACTGACTGAATCAGCAGCGGATGTGTTTTGGTGCAGAAACGAGAAACCGGGAAGCTGAGTTCGAATACACGTTTAATTGGTTGCTTTCACTTACGCGCAAATACGCTTTGGAAAGGTATTAATCCATCCCTTCCTTCTAGTTATGGGTTAAATAACAGGATTGGGTTCTATAGCCTTGGCTGGCAACCAGTCTACCGCAGAAAGTAATGGCAACCTAATGATGGATAATCTTCCACCTAGTCAGTCATGTCTCATTCGAGACATGATCGCCCAAGCGTGTATCACTTATGTCACTTAACTGGTTGAATGAGGAAAGAGAGAATCTGATACTGAGAGGACAAGTACATGAAAATATAGATATTGAGTTGAGCAGATGTATGGCAGAGCAGGTTTTAGGAGAGATACCAAGCGAAAAAGTGTTCAGAGCTACAAGGGAAAGGAAGATGTGGAGTGTCCTGATTAACTTTGTCTTGAAGAGATATAACACATAATAGAAAATAAATATTAGGCTCCTTTTTTCTCCCTGATTGCAAAGCAGGACGTTTCATACTTTAGGGTCATATTTGAAAAATTAACAAAAATAAGTCACCAGAACATCTCGTTTTATTCCGGTGGCTTTGTTTGGATGCCGAAGGCGTTTATTTCTTTTTGGTAGGCAAAATTCTCGAGGGCCATTCACACGTCAGTCTGTTGTCAGCTCGTGTAACGAAGGGGCCAAAATAGTGGTTAGACTGTGAAAAATCCGAAAAGTGATTGCTCTCATCTGTTTGGAAAAAGAATAGTAACCACATGGTCACAACACGGATCATTAAAGATACAGTCAGTCAGTTAAGTGCCATACGTGAAACACGCATGGGCGATCATGTGTCGAAAGAAACATGACTGACTGGGCAGAAGATTTTCTCGCAGTAGATTGCTATTGCTTTCTGCGGTAGACTGGTTGCCAATCAAGGTTATAGAACCCAATCTGTCCTGTTATTTGACCCATAGCTGGAGGGAAGAGACGGATTAATACCTTTCCCAAAGGTATTTGCGCGTATATGATTGCAATGAATTCAACTGGATTTCGAACTCGGCTCTCCGAATTCTCGTTCCGAGTCGATATCTACTGAACCACAATGCACATTACAACAGCTCTCAAATGTTTTTCCTTCAAGAAATATTACAATACCGTTCGTTCCCTTGTGCCAAACCGTTAGTATATCACGGATATCTAATGTCTGTGGTGGGAAACTGGTGATTGGAGATATCCTAGATAGTTATTTTCTTTTACCAAACTAGACTTCTTGAGCTTGATTATCATAGTGAAAAAATCTGGTAGATAATCCAATGTTTTCAGGAGTATCCATAAACCTGTCATACTCACAGAAGGAACATTGTTGTCACGTTGACAAAAAACTGCTAAACAAAAACTTGTTCTCAGTATTTGTTTCATTTATTAGTGTTATAGGAAACTAGGAATTAAAATCAACTCTCTTCTTCACTTTTACAAAAATCCTAGTTTTTCAAAATAGAAAAAGGATTGACCATGTGCTTAAAGAAAAAATCAAAACCGGATTTCGCAAATAGTTCTTAAACTGATTTTCGCAGCAATGAGAACGTATTGCAAGACCAAAAACGACTTCGCGTGTCAGTGCGAAAAATTAGATTACAATTAAAGAACTTGATCAGCGACTTGTTCATTGTCAGTCAGTCAGGCAGATGGGAGCAGCGAGAGACACAGCTAAAATGTAAGGATATAAGTCTCAAGTCAACTCAGACATTCGTCCTCTTTCTCTTTCCTTCTCGCTTGCTGATTTCTTTTATTTCTTCTTCTCCATCCAAAGGCATTCCTACTGAACAATACATACGTACGTACGCATATATTCTTTCAACAAATTAGTCCTACGAACATTTGTACGAACTCTTGATACCTTTAACTTTCTAACTGAACAATAGTTACTACTAATTCTTGTTATTCGTTTCTTTTAATAAATTCCTATTTTAACATGAAAAATGTATATTTTATTCTTGCACTATTCCACACTGTTCCACACATTCCAACCTGCTGCCAATCTTCTGATAAACCTGATGATGATAATTCTGGATAAAACATGTAAGCTGTAGGAAGTTCGGTTATATATGTCACAAGGCCGAATCAAAGAAACATAAACCATCTCCCTATAGCTTCATATTATAGCAAAGCTTATGTCGCTCCTGGTTTGCTTTGCATTGTCTCACAGAGAGATGAAAATATGCATTAGTATAGCAAAAAATCTCTTCCAAAAGATAAACATGGTATTAAAAGAAGATAATTTCAAGAAAAACAAAGTAAATGTCTACACAGTTGATGATGAGACTTGAAACAACAGAAATTTACTTATACACATAAATCCAACTTAAAAGAGTTCTAGGCATAATAAAGACAAAACATAATAGGTATAATAAAGACAAAACTTATACTTAAAATCATTATTGTAAAACAGTTGACATATCTTCGATACATAATAAGAAAATAGGGTTTGGAAAATTTGCTACTCAGATGTAATACAGACGGCAAAATCGACAGAGAGAAACAGTGTGGAATTTACTAATAATCATGTACCATAATAAAAATACAATCATTACTATGACTAAGATTTAATTTGATGACAGCCATGACCATGCACGTTTTAAAGGGTTATGGCGCATAAAAGGTGTTTATATATTGACTATTTCGTAGGTGTTTTGTTTGTAGTCTAAAGTGATTCCTGCTTCTTTGGGCGGTTAGTCGATGATTTTTTTTGTTTTTGCTTTGTTGTTGCTTTTGTTTTTTTTTGTAACGATTTTATTGCTCTTAAATTTTTGAAATCCTGAGGCAGTTTGCCCCTGATCAAACACCACTAAATTCGTGATGCGTTTTGTGAAAAGCAATATAATTGTATTTTCATCTCTTTGACACGGGCGTACTTTCTGAATTTTTCTGCTAGCTTCCACGCAAATGTTCCTGTAGTTTTTAGCACCTATGTTCCATCGGGATTGATTTTTCCGGGTGCACTTATTTAAAGCCACCTGCATTACGACGTGCCAAACAGGATATAAAACACATGGACCAAGGATTTACAATGACATCTTGTCGGTGTCAATCACTCAGTCCTTTATACTTTGTAATGGGTTTACTGGGTAAGACAATACATTGATTTAGATTTTGTTTAACCAAAATATTCCTGTTTTAGTGATGTTTTCTTGAACGAGCAACACAAATGCAGAAGGACCTTTATCTGTGCTTTACAGACAATATTCTTCGGCAGCCGTTCAACATACCAGATACGATTCACAATTCGTCGGGACTTGAACTCCCCTCTCCAATAACACCCACCAAAGACAGTCACCGCAGTAAGTCACAATTCACCCTCTTTCTCCCACTATGCGCCACGGCAGACGACTTTTAGGACTACTTATATCTTTAACGAGAGACATTCACACAGAATTGCCACTTTTTTCGTTAATACAAGTATTTATTTCCAAAACCTCTGTTGTTCTGCTACTATACACTTAGCAATAACACGTATTTTTCTTCAGGATAAGTGTTTTTACGATACGTATTTAAGTGCCATACAGGATACAAGCTCGGAAGATCATGTTTCGAAAGCGTGGCAGGTATGATTGACTGGGCAGAAGATTATCCTGGTTGTCATTACATTCTGCAGTAGACTGTTTGCTAGCCAAAGCTATAGAACCCAATCTGTCCTGTTGTTTAACCCATAGTTGGATGAAAGGGACAGATTAATACTTTCCCCAAGGTTATTTGCGCATAAATGAAAGCAGAAAATTCAACTGGAATTCGAACTCGGCTCCCCGATTTTTCTTTCCGAAACGGCACCATAACGCACATCCCGCAAATCACAGTAAAGTGATTAAATAGACAATTAAAAAAGCAGGTATCAAACATATTTTATGAAAACCGCTTTATCGACTTTTCTTTCTAAATTTAAGCCTTCTTATGGATAAAGACGGCTTCTAAATAAATGAAAATATTAAAACCATTTTTCCTATTTGAATTTAAGCAGAAAGAATGTAACGCATGAATAAGAGGTTGAAAAATTTCAAAATAAATTAATTCATTATTTACGTGAGATTTTAAATATATTTCAAATTGACAAGTTAATGAATTTTACGTTGAACTCGAAAAACAAATGAAACTGCAGATTTCAACTTTTACTGGAAAAAAAAATAAATCAAATATAAAATCTTTGAGCTGTCAAGCAAATGAAGACAACTTAAGAGCTAATGATGAAAAAGGCAAAAATCTGTAAAAAAAAAAAAAAAAGATTTGTATCAACTGGTCATGATGGGTTAATCAACTTTTCTCAGATCCCGTCAGCAAGTGTTAAGTATTCAACTGCAGCTCAAATAATTGATCAATGTCCGCAGTCTGAATAAAAGGAATTGGTAAATTGACCTTGCTTGGCGCATTGGCACTTCGTGACGGCATTGGGCTCCCGGTTTGACAATGTTGATCGGACAGGTTGCATGTCTTTACTTCGGTCTCGGAAGCGTTGTTGGCTTCTATCCAACATTGTGCAATTCTCAGCGGTCAAAGGTAAAGACCAGATAAATACTGACAGAAGAAGTCAAGCAACAGCTCCAGACTGATATTTCTATGACCATCGATGGAACGCTGCATAGCTAATAGTTTAGTAAGAAACAATAAAATAACTTATATATATATATATATATATATATATATATATATATATATATATATATTTTAATTCAGATACTTCAATCCAAAGGAAAAAAGCAGGAAGGTAAATTCCAAAAAACCCGATCCTAATTAATATTAAAAATTTATTTTAATATTAAAAAATGATACAGGAAGAGAGCTCCATGTAATAAAATATTACAGAGCAAATATATATATTAAAAAAGGATTAATTCAAAGATGTTGAATGGCCATTTCGATATGACGATCCCCACGGGGAGCGACACATCACCTCAGCAACAGAAAAAAACCTTTCAGAAACTGGAGAAAAATTAGTCTACTTTTCCTTTTTAAATAGATTGCAAAGAAATTAAAAAATAAATAATAATAAAATAAAAAAAATAAAATAAAAATAAAAATAAAGGGAAAGAAAAAGAAAAGGAAAAAGAAAAAGAAAAGGATAGAATAAAATCAAATAAATAAGAAAAGAAAAAAAAATTGACATCATATATATATATATATATATATATATATATATATATATATGTGTGTGTGTGCGTGTGTGTGTATATGTGTGCATGTATGTGTACACATGTATATTATGTCTATGTGTGTGCGTGTGTGTGTATATGTGTGCATGTATGTGTACACATGTATATTATGTCTATATGAATTTTTTGTATATAGGTGTGTACACACACATGCATATATATGTATATGTGTGTATGCGCATGTATATGTATATTAGTGTGTAATAAATTGAATGTATGTGTGTGTATGTGTATGTATATATGTATTCTTATTCGTTAAATGGTGTGTGTGTGTATATATATATATATATATATATATATATATATATGTGTGTGTGTACTTCTATTGATATGTATATATAATAATTGTAATTTTTTTTTTTTTTTTTTTTTTTTACCTAGTATTGTCTTTATTTAGTTTAATTTCAAATGACCTAATTTTTTTAAAAAATAATTTTATTTCAAATCCTATATCTTTTTATTCCCTTTTATCAATAATTTATGCCTTTTTAAGTAAAGGCTTTTTTTAATACTTCAACGTTTTGGGGAAATTAGATTTTTGAATTTGTCCAGCGTCTGTAATATTTAAAAAAAATTTTTTTCTTTAGTTTCTTTCTTTTTCCCTCCCTTCCTTCTTTTATCTCTCTTACCAACTTTTTTCCGTGTTGCTTTAAATGATTCAACACGGGGTCTGTTAATTTTTAGTTACATTCTCCCCTTTTTTTTGCAAACCCAGACGATGTCAATTTTTTTTCTTTTCTTATTTATTTGATTTTATTCTATCCTTTTCTTTTTCTTTTTCCTTTTCTTTTTCTTTCCCTTTATTTTTATTTTTATTTTATTTTTTTTATTTTATTATTATTTATTTTTTAATTTCTTTGCAATCTATTTAAAAAGGAAAAGTAGACTAATTTTTCTCCAGTTTCTGAAAGGTTTTTTTCTGTTGCTGAGGTGATGTGTCGCTCCCCGTGGGGATCGTCATATCGAAATGGCCATTCAACATCTTTGAATTAATCCTTTTTTAATATATATATATATATATATATATATATGTTTAACCGCTAGCATGCGCGTAACAGTATTTTACACAAGATGTATTCAATAATAAAAATATAAAGAGTGATGAAAGTAGTCAGTATCGTCGCACATATATTGCTATTAAACTAAATTAACTATAAAGGCTTATAATCGAATAACTTTTCAATAAATATAGATGAAGTCTTCCACAATGATAGATGAAGTGTTTTTCCCAACCAGTTATCTCTATGAGTAATATATATATATATATATATATATATATATATATAGAGAGAGAGAGAGAGAGAGAGAGAGATAGATAGATAGATAGATAGATAGATAGATGACAAATTGACAAACGTATTTTTGTGACTCATTTCATCGTTTAGAATATTATTGAATGGATTTTACGAGTTGTAAAACCTTTTTACAATTGTCATACATATTTTCTTTCAAAATTGTTCTTGGTATATAAAAATGATAAAAATGTATATATCATTATTCTCTCTCTGTCTCTTTCTCTTTCTAAATATATATATATGTGTGTGTGTGTGTGTGTGTACAAATACATAAATATTAATACGTACACACACACACACATATAAATATGTAGTGTAACGAGGTAGCAGATAATTTTCTAAACATTTATTGTTAGATATAACAGACAATGAATGTTTATTATGTTTTATCCTGAGACGTTCTAACCATCGTATTTTGGTTTTAATTTCAAGAGAAAATAAAAACAAACATTGTCCAACATAATAATAATACAATAATACTCAGACATACACACAGTAAAAAGTACCTTCAGATATTCTAGGCCATCTCCATTAAATCAAAGCAATCCACACTCAATAAAATAACATTTAAATCTAGTCACAAAACATTACATTGAATTTAGACATGGTTCTATTAACATTTCGGTCTCTCACATGGTGTGACGTCATAGAACCGCATTACAAATTTACGACCTGCGTCTGTTATTCGGTGGCTGTCATTGTCACATAGCAATGTTTTATATCAACACAAGATAATATCATCTTTAATAATGGATGTCTTTATGTTAACGTCCCTGTAACTTCTCTAAAGATGGCTCTTGTGAGCCGAAAGGTTAGAACCAGCATAATATCTAGATGTTGGACAATTTTATTTTTATTTTCACCTAAAATTATAGGCAAAATAGGATGTTTAGAACGGCTCATCATTACATAATAGATATTCATTGTCTGTTATATATATATATATATATATATACTTCCAAGTGAAGAGGACTCGAGGTTTTTTTTATATCTTGAGTTCTCTGGCATTTATTTTATTATGAACAGTGAATGTAAATCGTCTGCACAACCACACCAGCATTGCCTGATGATGTGAATTAATCTCGAAACATAGAAATTTCCATGTAGCAATGAAAAATTGACATAACCATATAATTATATCATATATATATATATATATATATATACGGCAGAAATTGACATAATTATATAATTATAATTATATAATTATATAATCTATGAAACAATTATAAACATAATAAATAATAAACAATTATATAATGAAAAATTGACATAACCATATAACGATATTATATATATATATATATATATGGCAGAAACGACCAAGAAGATTTTATCTAGTATTCATTTAATTCTTCCAGTATTCGAAAATGATTCATTTTTGCTAGAGGTAAAGAATGTAAAAATGTTCCCTGATTATTAATTTTTAAGCGCTTTTAACCACTTCACTCGTCATTCTCAGAAATGTTATGTTTCCGGTGTTGTTATTTTTTTTCGTAGGTTTTGAATGTAACGTAATTTATTTTCTCTTTTTGGAAATGAGCATTCCTTCATAGCTCTCAGGTGGCGTGCGCGACTGGAAATCGCCTGAGGGTCTTTTGATATTGTGATTTAATTAGTTTTCTTGCATTCTCGAAAAGGATTTTTCGTAAGGGTTCTTGTAAATTTTGGGTTGATAATTTTTCATGGCACTTTGGTTTGTCATGTGGCTTGTAAGGCGTCTATCAAAAATGTGGTAGTGTGTCTAATATAGTTAACTGATTTTTGGCAAGAAGCGCATTCTTGTAGTGAGCAATGAAATTCATACACTACATTATTCATCGGTGAGGATTCTTCAGGGGAGGCCATGATTTAAACAACGTCAGGTACGCAGATGATACAGTGCTGATAGCAGACACGGAAAGGAAACTACAAAACCTCTTCCAGAAAGTAGCTGAAGAGAGTGACAAGAAATAAACTGCGAGAAAACCGAATGCATGTTCATCAGCAAAAAAAGAGCAGGCCAAAATCCCACATATAGGTGGGGGATACCAAAATTAAGTAGGTACAAAAATTTAAATACATGGGAAGTGTTCTAACAGAAGACGGATGGTGCGACAAAGAAATCCGAAGGCCAATTGGCATGGCCAAGGATGCATTCCATTAGCTGACTAGAGTGTTAAGAGACAGGAATATGTCACTAGAAACAAAAAAGAGAGTACTGGATTGCTATTTGATGTCAGTTTTTCAATATGGCAATGAATACTGGACAATCTCATTAAAGACGGAGGAAAAACTTGAAGTAACTGAAATGTGGTTTTACAGAAGGATGCTGCGGATATCATGGATCGAGCAAGTGAGCAATGACGAAGTTTTGGAAAGGATGAAAACGAAAATAAAATTAATACTGACCATAAGGATCAGACAGCTGAAGAATCTGGGACGTGCAATGAGGAAGAATGGCTTAAAGAACCTGTTACTGAAAGGCCAGGTAGAGGGAACGAGAGAGACTGGGGAAAACAGCGTGTAATGTGTTTGACTGGCCTGTGCGGATGAATGGTAGAAACCAGGGTTGCGCGGTGTAACAAGGGAAAACGTGCTGAGAGCCACCAAAGATAGGGAGACGTGGAAAGCCATGGTCGCCTACGTCCTGATGAGACAAGGCACGAAAATGAAGAACAAGAACAAGAAGGAGTAGTTTAGGTTTGCTGGGGTTATTTTGATTCAAAACAAGGTTTGCGGTCTTCCATTTTCTGTAATATCGAATAAATTTTACATTAACTACATAAAATATTCCTTGCTGTTCTTTTACAACGAAACGTATTTAAAAGAAAGTTTAATGCTCAAATTACATTAATATATATATATATATCTGAGATGATGTAGCGTGTACATTATTTATATAGTTCAGACTGTTTTCCCCATTTTGCGTGATACGTTTACTAAATTTCGGTCGTAGTATGCTTTGGCCTTCTTCAGATGCTAGAAATTTCGAATGAACCCTTTGTTTCGATCGCTGAGGTATCATGAGTGATGCCACTTTGTCATGTCATGTAGACATTTAACTCAACTCTCTAAGCTATTTGTTAACTTTTGCTGCAGCCATGTATTGAACTCAAAATTATGGGGCTAAGTTACTGGAACTAACCAACAATTTTATCCACTTGGCCATATTTCCTTGAGGACATTATTTATGAATTTTTCGAATCTATAAGCCTAATGTATCAGTAACAATTTTTTATCGGAGCTCTTATTGCAATCTTTTAATCTCATGATTTATTCTAGTACTCCTTTTTACTAGTTCCCATAGAGTACTCATTTTTAAGATTGGCCGGCTAAGGAGATTTTTTTGTCCTAACATATGCGCCAATTCCTTAAGTTTGCGTAGTTTCCAATAAAGTTCTTTCTCAGTAATTTTAATTTTATCCTATAGGAAGCGGTGATCCCCTTTATCCCTCCATATGTGGTCAGCTAGACCTGATTTTTTATTTCCCTTCGTGTTACGCACTTGTGATTTTCTAGCAGCCTTAATTCCTTCTTTATCTTTCACAGCTGCATGCAATGACGTACACACAGTTCTTAGTCATATTCTTCTTTATTAGTGGTCTTACTCGGAGAGGTATCTGCGAAGTGTAGAACAACTTTTAATGGTTGTCTTGATGTTATATATACCAGAAGTCGTTTGTATTTTCTGCGATAAAACCTTCACATAGGATAGACAGACTGAGGCTCTTTTCTGAGTGTTTTCTTTGTTCTACATATTTAATTTCGATAAAAAATGACAGACAAGTTATTATCATTAAATTTTATACATAATCCTTCATGTGCTTATATGATTTTTTTTCATTTCAGAACTAAGATTATTTAAGAATTGTCCACAGATTTTGTATTTTCCAGCGCTTTCGGCTATACTTTTATCCATTATCAAGAATGAATTTAGTTTTACATGTAAATAGATATGCGTTAGGTTTATGCATATAGAGTCATGTGTCTTATATAATTTAGGTTCTGAAAATGAAAAAATAATAGAATAAATGAAAAATTATATAAAAACCTAAACTTAATACTTTGTCATTTTTAATGAAACCTGCATAGAAGAGAGATTGTTATCCAAATAAACAATATATATATATTGTTTATATATATATATTGTTTATATATATATATATCAGATCAAAATTTGAGTTGTTACTCTTTAATTTTGATTTTACGTTAAACTTTAAATTTAAATTCAATTCAATTATGAAATTAATTGAAAAACCGCCATCCCAGTATTATGATATATATCTGCCCTAACATTGCCAGAAGCAAAAATTCATTATCCTAGAACATATATAATATGCATCTGATGAGTGCATAATGCATGAAACTCTGAGTCTTGCTATAGACATAGCATAATATATATATTTAATAATGCATGCTCAATAGTTATTTAGCATTGTTTTATTAACACCAATGTATATATATATATATATATATATATGTGTGTGTGTGTGTGTGTGTGTGTACTTTATTTCTTGTGTTTTACTCAAGCATATAGAATATTCTTTTCGTAAGCTTAAATATTAAAAATATTATGTGCCTTGAAAAATTGAAGAAAATAAGATAAATAAATAATACTTTTGCAAAAAATAAACTATAATTATCTTTCAAAATAAGTTTGCAAACATTCTTCATGTGAATAAATAAATATATCATAATATATTCTACCGTAATTGACTGACCATTAATAATTGTAGAACACACAACTCACGGGTGCCCATAAAGCGTGTGATGATTTGAAAGTTCCCGAAGATAAATCTAGAACTAGGTTCCTACATAATATCGCCTATCATCTCGAAAGCCTATGTAACACAATGCGGTATACGAGCTAATAGACAGCGAAACAGATATCTACACTGAACTGGCTAAATTCAAATACAGCAGAAACTAAAATACATACTACTACTACTACTACGACTGGGCGTTCGATATATTTCATATCAAAGAATGTTATTTCTTCTTTGCTGATTGATCACTTAATGACAATAGCGTTGATAACTAAATTCCTCGCATCATCGTTTAATTTTACAAATGTTGTTTGGAGGTAAAAGAAAATCAGAATAGATGCATGTACCAATGGTGTGGAGTTGTTAATAGTGGACCTCAGCTTGTCAAGAAGTGACCCAAACATACGATATCATGACTTTGCTCTGCGGCACATATGTGGAAATATTTTGTCTCTATAAACATAACTTGGCTTACATTTTTTCCATTTCGATTTCTGCTATTATCAACCTGGGCAAGTGGTTCCTGTATTTATCGCGATGACATTCACGATTTTGTAACGATCCCGGCATCCTCTGTAATTTTAACTGAGCGTATTCAATCACGCGTTTGAAGGACGTGTGTACGTGCCTACATGCTTATCATGCAGAAACCGTTATGTCATCTTATGTATAAATGTAGATAGCAAATCTTGCTGAATATTTTTTTGTTCAGTTTTTGACGTCGATGCAGATTTTATTATGCATAGCTATGCATATATACATCGATGGAAATGTGAAACATATGTGCATTAAAAATTCAAGAGACGAGTTATTCAATTTTCTTTTTCGTTAAGTAAGTAGAAAGATATATAGAAATTGTTTCCAGGCTTACCTTGTCAGTCAAAAGGTAATTTTACACCAAAGATGAGCTCAAATTTCATGCTATAGCTAAATGGCCTGCGAGATGACAAATAAACGTTATTTGTCGTAGACATCCTCAATTTCTTTATATTAAGGTATCTTCTTCTTCTTCTTCTTCTTCTAGATGCTTGTTCCTTCAGGACGTTGGCTATCATGGCTCTCCATAGTTGTTTGTCTTTTGTATCTCTTCAATTTTGTCTTTTTGGCATCGCTACCAAAACCCTCTTTAGTTATCCACTTACACATCTCTTTAAGTTATGCCTTGCTTTTTTTCTCATTTACCTTCAATCTGCCTTGTGATCAAATTATCCGAACACTCTTTCCGCGTTATTCACCACAGAAGTTTAAAATAACATTCTGATGTTAAGTATGAGTACTTTTTTGTCACATTTTATCTTTGTTTTTTTGGGGTTTTTTATTATGCTGACGGGGTTTCATTAGACGACGGGGTCCCCTTCAGATCTTTCGCAAAGGTATTTCCGCGTAACTGAATGCAACGATCCTGAGTGGGGTATATAAATTCATTTTTCATGTTCTTTTTTGTTGTATCCCTTTGGAAAGTTGGAAATCTTGGCTTTCCGCAATATCTTGTCTTTTGTAGCACTTAAGAAACCGAGCATTTTTGTTATTTCTTCCAAAAATTGTTTGGCAATTCATTTACTCACATTTGTTGGAGAGGTTATGCTTCGTTTTCACTGCTTCTCTTGCTTTCCATCTGTCCTGTGAGTATTAGTTTTTCCAAGCTCTCTTTTCTCGTCATATGCTTTAGCAATTTCTAATGTCTTTTCCAGAAGTATAAGTATCATTTTTGTTGCCATCGTCGAGGCTTATATATAACGTTTATATTATTCTCAGCTTCCTTCTGTAGATCCACATTGATGTTACTTCAAATGACTTTACCTGTGAAAAGATTTTTCAGCATTTACTGCCATATTGAATTTACATAAACGTTCAATGATCTTTTGTATTTTTCTAGCAAAATTTTCCTCTTTACTTCGTTTTCGGAAGACATTGTTCACTACGCAACTGCGCCTTGGGTGTTCAGTGTTGTACTTTCCGTCCTTTGGTTAAAGCACTTCCCATATATTTAAATTTTTGTGCTTCTTTTGTTTTACTATCTTCAGTTTCTAATTGTCATATTGAGTTGTTCTTTTTGGCAATAACCACGTCTTCAGCCTTGTTGATATTTAGTCTATTCTTCTTTCTTCCCTTCTCCTACATTCTACAAGGGTTCTTGCCGTTTTCTTTCTATACCTGTCTTCAACACTGTGTCATATGCATATCATATCTTGTTAAAATTTTAGCCACTAATAATGAACCATTGTATCCAATCACTGCATAAGTTGAATAAATTAGTAGATATGCTTCTCTCAACTGAAGATCAGAAATAGGCTCAACGAAAGAAAGAAAGAAAGTACTGTCCAAAGGATATACACTGTGGAGCAGTAGATACGGTCTCATAACGAGAAATCAGACAGCTGTGATCGAATTCCAGTTGAATTCCTTGCATTCACTTAGGCGCAAATACTTTAGGGAATGTATTTATCCCTCCAGCTATGGGTTAAATATTGGAACAAATCCGGTTCAATGGCCTTGGTTGGCAACTAGTCTACCGCAGAAAATAATTTCAAATTACTGCGGGGAAAATGTTCTGCGAAGTCAGTCATATCTATCTCGAAACATAATCGCTAAAGAATGTATCACATATGGCATTCAACTGACTGACTGAATCTTCAAATATTATATAAAATAAATAAAAATTGCAATTATTCTGCAATAATTATATATTTCATATAACAATTACAACGAAATTAATCACACTGTAATGTAATTAATTGTGCCGACACCGTTCTTATTAATCAATCTCTTTATCTTAGGTGAGGGGCATAAACTCACGCAAATGAATATGCGTATATGCATATATTATGATTTGCTATTTGCCTGAGATCCAGTTATACATGAGGTCACTGGTGAGGTCTTATGTAAACGAATTGTTTTATAAGGTAGGGTGACTGACCTAACGCCCATTCTTTGTATTCTGAGAAAAGGTTGTTTCTGACGGGGTTCCCTTAGACGACGGGGGTCCCCTTCAGAGAGTTTGCAAAGATATCTGCGCATAACTAACGATCCTGAGTGGAATTTGAACTCGGGATCTCCGTTTTCTATTTCCAAGAATTTGTCAATTAAACCACCTGCTCATCCAAGTTTACAGTACCCGAAATTTATCATCTAGAATCGGCGTTGTTTACCTTCAATTATTATACAAGCACCCATTTTTCAACGTATGGCCGTCAGCCCTGTGCAAATGTATATTCAGGCAAATTTTAAATAAAAATTCAAATTTGTCTAAGCGTTTCGCGTTAATCCCACATCGTTATACATGGCAGATTAAACCGAATTAAAACATTTATTATGATAAATTCGCTGATTTAAATTTTTGATCTCGTTTTGTTTTGGAAAAGAAAGGTTATGTTCTTGGTGTCGTTTGTGCCGTTTGACTAACATCAAATCTTCTTTGCATTCGGTAATGATGTAGAAATTTCTAACTAACAAATTCTTCGTTCTGTCTTCGGGATAGAATACGGGCCATTATAAGAAGAAATAGAATAGAAAGAACTAACCGAAAGGAAATATAACTCAAGTTTGGATAAAATATTGCGTTAATCTTTAAATAGCAAGTTTTGCTTATCTATGCCAACTCATCAAACTGTGACATTTGCACATTAACTATAGTGTGCACATCATTATCAGTGAACCATTGAGAACACACCTACACTGATCTTATTAAACAGAAACACTAGAAATAAATTCTTAGACAGATTATGACACCATATTGGTATAGTTTGTGAGAATGGTTATTTACTCAAGCCTCCCTACTGAGACAAGATGTGATACCAGATCGGGTTTCATGTGGGAACCCAAGCGCGTGCACTAGGCTCATAGACGGACATTTCTCAGTTCCTTCAACCGTCGGTTGCACTATCATCATTATGACTACCTATTCCCCGTCTTTAGTACAATGGAGAGTGCTGCCACAGGCAGATCTTTCTTGGAGCCGAGCATCTCACAGATATTTTTCTCTAGCCGAGTGATCTTAATAATCTTCTGGTATCGGCCGTGGAACGCTAATGCACTTTGAGAGAACGTGAGTATGGTCCTTGAGAAAATAATATATATATAACCTGTAACTTAGCTACAAGGTAGGTCCGGCTTTGGTTAACGTCTGACCATTATTGAACTGGAGAGAAAAGGGCATCACCAGATGTACTTGCATTATATTCGCTACGTTTTAATGTTTATCTCAACGACTTTCCTGGCGGAACTCTCTTCGGTTGAGATTCGTATGATATCACGCAAGCATGCGGAAGGATGTTGATTAGGTGGTCACATGCGTAGCAAATAACAAGTAAACCCTCTCATGGGATTGATGATCATTTTTAGACTGATGATTAAGGTTTGGTCATATGTGGATTTCTCGTAGCTGCTTCTTTGGAGCTGTTGTAGAGTAGAACCCAGTGTATGTCCTGCTCTTCTTTACAACTGTCACAATGAAGTGCTCCTAGTTATAAATATGGCAAGTAACCGCATTAAAGGAGAATTTAAATATTGTTTGATGTTCGTAATATTTGTGGTCTAAGCATGAGTATCTAATAATCATTTTCCCTACCTAGTCTTCTATACCTTCGATACTCTCTCTCTCTCGCTCTCTCTCTCTCTCTCTAACACACACACACACACTCTCTCTCTTTCTCTAACTACAGATTTCCTAATTCACGGCTATTTTGAATAAAGGCAACATTACAATAGGAACAAACTAAATTAGGTAAATAACAATTCAAATAGGCAGTACCGAGTGGCGTAACAGTTACTGCGTATTAAACAGAATCGTCGAAACCAGTTTAAATTCTGCTTGAAACAGTTTCCTTTCACTTAGCACTAACAGCCTAGTGAAATGCATAAATCACCCCCGCTACACTTAGACATATTTAACATATTAAACAAGATTTTCAATATGACCTTGATACTAGTGTGTATTAAATACAAGTATCGATAGGCATAAATTATTTTCTCCAATTCCCACCTCGATAACACGGTCCTTATTTATTCTTTTGTTTTTATTTCGTCTCCATAGCGCATCTTTATGGTTCGAAGTTTATCATACGCCTATATAAAGTTCTGGTGCAATTTTTAGTTGGAATGGACAACTTATTGTGTATGTTTAAGAACTAGCAGTATAGCTCGGCGTTGCTCGGGTGTAATGAAAGCTTTAAAACTAATCCATGGTTCTGGAGCTCAGGCTCTTTAGACGTCGACACGAAAGACTAAAAAGCAATAGTTGTTTCAAGTTAAAGCGAAACCGTAGACTGAAAGAAAAATGTATGGATGTAAGTCAAATTTTGATTTCCTGGTATCGATATCAAATACGTTTCTTTTGTCGTAAACTGAATTTTGAAGGCTAAATAAGTCCTCTGAGTAAATGGTATCATGGCTGAGACAATGAACTACAATTATACTTACTTAGAGCCAAACCCGAAGCAAAAACTAAAATGAAAGGGCTGAAAAACTGATTTTGATCAGACCCGGTATATATTATCGATTTTCTGCAGTATTGTAAAAATTGAAACCTTGAAACTTCTGAATATCGTTTCTTATGTCTTTGACTATGAGTGTATCAAATTTGATTAAAATCGGACTACTATAACCCGATGTTTTCGATTATCGATTTTCGATATTTATCGGGGGTACCTAGGCACAAAACCTAGCTAAGAACACTCGCAGACGCTTATAGTACAACTGTGTAAGTTTTCAAGAAAATCGCTTTAACTGTTTCGGAGTCTATAGGTAACGGACACACACACAGACACACACACAGACAAAGTTCCATTTATAAATAAGTTTAAATAGATATAAAAAAAATGATAAAACTGTACAGAACATTTCCTTGAACTGAAATACGAACTATTTGTCTATATTCCTGAGGTGAGGTAGTGGTTTAAGTATTTACATTATTCGGACTATTGTCCTTACCTTTGTTGCCATTGTACGGCGTTTCGGCCGTTGTACGCTCTAGCCTTCTTCGAGTGCTATGAATCTCGAAACGAACCCTTTATTACAATCAGTAAGATATATCATTCTCATTCCTTACGTAATAAATCATGAGTTATCTCTCTCTAAGTTACTTGTTCACCACTGCTATAGCCTGATATTAAACTCACAACTCTTTTGGTCAAGTCACAGGAACTAACCAACGTCTATATCCACTGAGCAAGAAAAACTGAATTTATAAACCTAATGTCCAGTAACCCTACTTTACCAGTGTTTATATTGCAAATCTTTTTATGTTAATTAGAATTATATATACCCCAGTGATTGTAATAAAATTTTCGGTTCAAAATATCTAGCAACTGAAGAAGGCCGGAGCGTACAACGGCCGAAACGTCGTACAAATGGCAACAAAGATGAGGACAATAGTCCTAATAATGTAGATACTGTAAGATACGAACTGTTGATTAAACGCCTAAAAAGTTCCCAGCAACACGGTTTCTGAAACAGTATAAGTTGAAAAATTCCTACCGGCGTGTCTATTCAAGACCTGCTTTTCTAACTTGGTAGAAAATAGTAAGGCAAGGAGATTAAACTAAGGACAATACGAACTAAAGATTGATAGGCTATCTTACCCTTGACATATTCATTCTTTCTGCTCCCCAACGTCACAGCAATGATTTATAGGATACATGCATGATGCATGTTGGTCCCAGGTGTCCTTACCGTTGATATATACATAACGCATAGAAGCATTGTTTGGAACATAATATATAAAACAAAAGCAAATCGTTATGAATATTTCTATTTTTGCACTTCCAGGTTTGATAATCTTCCAGTATCTTTAGATATGATCTCTTAAAGCAAGCAAAACATCAACACCCAAGATTTTAAATTAATTATTAAAAATGATAAATCATTCTTTTATTATAGATTTTGAATTTAATAAATTAGATTTAATAATTTCAGTAAGCCACTTACTTTGCTGTATTTCAAAAACTAAATGAAGACTAATTTAAATTGACTAGAAGATTTTTCTTTTCTATAAAATAGCTGATTAACCTATTTTTTGACACGTCAGACATCGTAATATAATTCTCTTACATTAAAAAATATTCCAAAAAATAAAATACATTTTCTGAAACTTTATTTGAGGATTATTAGCTGATTTAACATATAATTAATTTTATTTGAAACAAATATTAGTTAATGTAATTTAAAATATCGTAAAAGTGCTTTTTTTTTTACCAGAGAGTAGCTGTTTATTTAAGGCGTTCGCACGTTTGACAGCTTAACATTTGATATTTATCTAAAGTTGTTCTTTTTGAGCTTTAGACATTACAATAATTGATTCAACGTGAGAGCCTTTAATATAACAATTTTTAAATACTCGGTAATCTTAAACTTTTAAGAAAATATTCTCCACAATCTAATGTTTTATTGAGTTTTAAATATTAATTTTCTTTTATTGTTAATTTACTATAATCATCGCGCTTATTTTTTGATAATGTCGTGTATGGTCCTCTGTTGGCGCGTTCATACACATAGAAATATAAAATTATTTTAAAACTGATGGGGTGGGATTTCTACAAAACATTTCAATCTGTGATTAGCAAATATATATTTCCTTAATAACAATATCACCCAAGCCGTATAAATTATAAAATAATTTTAAAACATTAAAATCATTAGAAAGTTCTTTAATTAAAATGTTTATAAAAGAAAAAACAATCTTGTAAAAATTTAATTGTGATTGAAAATTGTTTTTTTCTTAGAATGGTAGTGCCCATAATATATTTAGTTTATAAAAACAATTACAGTTTTTTCTAATTTAATAATTTCTTAATTTGCTTGCATTCTTTATTTACGATCAAGCGCAAATTAGGGGTAAATGAGACATTTAAAAAAAAATAATAATGATTTACATTCTCCAAGTGTTGTTTTTAACTAATATAATCACGAATCGAAAAAAATATTTCTCTAAATTTCATAAAGAAAGAGTGGGTAACAAATATAAAACAAATTATTTTTACCAAGATTGAAAAAAAATCAAAAATAATTTTATTCATTTGAGAATAATTTCAAAATCAATGTGTGTGTGTGTGGGGGGGGGTGTTTTTCACCGATGAAAGGTGCGTAACTTTCTAATACAAGGCTTTGTTGATCCTGCTAATGCGATAAAAGCAAGATTTTTAACAAAATTTTGAACGTGCTGATTAACTGAATTAATAAAATAATAAAAAATACTTTGTTTTTTCTTTTAATAATAAAAAGCGTTTTGACGATAAAACTTTGTTTTTATTAAGTCTGGATTCTTTTTCATAATGCTATGTTTTTTTTTAGTGAATTATTCAAGTCGCCTATTTTACAATATCTTCTGTAGCTCAGTAACAATTTTCTAGGCTAGAGTAAGTGAGTTGACAAAATTTCAAAACTTTAAAATATTTAAGTTAGATCATCTAAAGAAATAATTCTTATTAATAGCAATGCGTTTCGATTTTATGATAATAATAATGATTTTTTTTTGCACACTTCCTATCTAACCGGGCCTATTTTTAGATTATTTTTAGAATTGATAAGTTGTATTCAGTTTTACTATCAATCGCATAGTTTTATTTCTTTTATGATGGCCTGCAACCATTCTTCTTCTGACTGACCTTCATGAATTTTCCTGTTCACACAAGGGTTCAAGAGATTACGTGTCTCTTTAAATCACCGGCGATATTCTCAGTAATCTAGCAGGCAAAATACCCACTTCGCTTTAGCAGCTTAAGCTGTTAAATTTTCTCGTTTTTCCAATCCCTTAATTGTGACATATCCCATTGACACAATTATTATCGGAATGATTCCTACTCCATGGCTTCGACAAAGTTATCACTTCCCAACAAGGAACTTCTTTTGTATTTTTATACCCTCCACTTTCTTTTGTTTCTCTGAGTAAAACCATAGTTATATGCACATATAAAATTAAACGTCGATCATAGATTTTAGCTTTGAAGCTCAGTATAGCAACCCATTCAGTCAGTACAACATATTACTTTTCCTAAATATCGTATAACACACACACACACACACACACACACACACACACACACACACACACACATACACACACACAACCCTATAACAACTGATACAAAAAAGTAAATTTTGAAATCTAAATACGAGAATACACTCCTAAATAAAGGGAGGGAGATCATTAGTATGTGTTGTCATAGAAATAAATATAAATTGCAATAATTATTCTATTCTTCCAATTAGTCACAATAATGTTCTTAAAAAAATTTGGCAAAACAGTTACTTCCCCACTTTGTAAGAATTATTTAACTAAAAAGGAAGAAGAATGAAGGCTTCAGTATTTGAAAAGCCCTGATCTCAATCTTATCGAATATCTATGGGATATTTTGGATTAAACAAACTGATAAATCTAATGTTACTTTGTAAGACACACTTTGGGAAGAAATACAAGCAGCTTGGCAGGAGATACAATGAGATACATTGAAGAAGCTTGTGATATCGGTGCTTGACAGTATGAGGGCTCTGATAAAAAGCAAAAGGCTGTTATATTAAATATTAAATTTATTTTGCAACAAGTATTTCTTTTTTGTTAAAGCATTAGTTAAGTAAATCAAATAAAATTACTTTAATTAAATTGTTTATTTTCTGTCAATATGCCTCATAAAAGATAAAATAATTCTTGTTCTAATACTTTTGTACAATACTGCATATATATATATATATATATATATATATATATATATATATTGCAGTCATTTTTTATTCAGAATTAAGACAAATGTGACTCTCCACGTAAACCTTTCCTTTATCAAGTGTGAATCACTATACATTCTTTGTAAAGATAGCACTATGTTTTTCCTTTGCTAACTGTATCTTTATGATTTTAGTATGTTCGTTTTTTTCTTAACCTGCTGCTTAATTGCAAATTGATATATGTGTTTGCTATTTAAATTATTGCTAGGGCAAAATAAATTAGCATTAGTGTGAAATTGAACGCAACTAACTAGATAGATTTTCATTCAGGTCCACCGTTTCTATTTCACAATTACACAACACGCACATGACTTGTTTTTATAAATATTTGCTCGTGTAAAGATAATCCATCAATTATTTTCTGTTGTTTAGTGCTTCTGGTTATGGCCACTTTCGGTCTACTGACACGTGTATATTGGATACAGTTGTGCATGTGTGTGTACGTGTGTGTGCATGCCTGTCTATACGTGTGCGTGCGTATGTGTGCATGTGAATGCGCGTGTTTATGTGTTCATATGTGTGTGCATGTTTGTGCAAATATGTGTGTACGTGTGCATGTGCTCATGTGTGCATGTGCGTGTGTGCTTATGTATGTGCGTGTGAGTGCGCGTGCGTGCATATATGTGTGCACGTGTGCGTGTGTGCATGTGTGTGAGTATGTGTGTGCGTGTGTGCCTCTGTGTGAGTGTATACATGTGTGTGCATGTGTGCATGTATGTGTGTGTGTTTATGTATGTGCATGTGTATGTGTGTGTGAGTGCGTGTGTGTGCGTATGCGTGTGCACGTACGCGTGTGTCCATGTGTGTGCGTGCGTGTATGTTTGTGTGCGTGTGTGTTTATGTATGTGCATGTGTGTGGGCATATGCGTGTGTGTGCATATGCGTGTGTGTGCATGTCTGTGTGTCCATGTGTGTATGTGTGTGTAGGTATGCATGATTACGTTTGTGCGCGTGTGTATGCGTGTGCGTGTGCGTATACGGGTGTTTTGTGTTACGTTTAATGTCTGATTAATATAAGTATAAAACGGATCAAAGTTCATATTTATTGGAACGTTGCGAATTCAAATAACAGAACCGGAAAGAAACTTAAAATTAAAAAAAAAATCAAATAAAAATCCCTCTAGTTCAGGTCTTGGGGGCATGGTTCCCTTACTTTAAAACTCGCTTTGAAAATGGATCTGTTTCATCAAGAGAGAAGGCTTTCATGAAGCCTAATTATTTGCCGCTAGTCAATTATCTCCGAATATTCGCTTCCATCATCCATTAGCTGTTCGCAGTCGAGAAAGAGAGAAAATAAACTTTCCTCAACACAAGTGCAATTCTCCTCGCGATTTGCTATTTTGAACAGTATCGTTACATTCATTTCGTCTATTGTCAGAAAATGATATCGGAGACGGTAATGATAACGTTGTTAATGATGCTGATGGGTTAAAAAAAGTCAGCCTGAATAGTAGAAATGGTACGAGAGAAAACTTCTTTAAACATGGAGTCTGTTAGTGTAATCAAAGCGCATTATTTTCTGTCGGCCTTTACGAAGAAGATAAAATGCGCCTATATTGCAGTTATCTTGGTAATATGTTATATATTATTTTCTTATCAAACACTTTGCAGAAGCTTGCTTCACAAACACCCCCCTCTCTCTCTCTTTCTCTCTCTCTCTCTCTCATGTCTGTCTCTCGATCTAACTATATATGCATGCAAGTTCGTTTGCAATTTTCCACCACGTATCTAAATTCTTATTTAGTATTTTCATTTTTTCCTAATACTTTATTTCCTGTCGTTTTCATTCTTTCTTCACTTATTTTTTTCTTCCGACATCGATCCTTCATTTATTTAATCGTTCTCTTTCTTATTTACTCTCTTCTTTTTTCTCTTTTTATTTTTTGTTCATATTTCCACTTTCTTTTTTTATAGTTTTCTTTTCGTTCTTTTTTCTTTCTATGTTTCTGAAATGTTCTTCCTTTTTTTTTTTTTTTTTGCTATTCGAAATGTCTTTCTCTTATATCCCTTCTATTTTTTTCTTTCTTTCGTTTTTGTCTGCTTTTAGACTTCATTCTTTCTTTCTTTGTCTTTCTCTTTCTCTCTTTCTTTCTTTCATTTTTCTTTGTTTCTCTCTTTCTCTCTTTCTTGCTTTCTTTCGTTTTTCTTTTTTTTCACATTTGCTTTATTCGTCATATTCGTTCTCTTATTCTTGCTTTTCTATCATCTTTCTGTCTTTCCATATTAATTTATTCTTTCTTTCTTTCTTTCTTTCTTTCGTTCTTTCTTTTTTCTTTCATTCATTCTTTCTTTTTTTCTTTCTTTCTTAATCTTCCTACCTATTCTTTATTTAATTCTATTCTAATTTTTCTTCCTTAGATATCTTTTTTCTCTCTTTTCTTTGTTCTTCCTCATCTTTTTCGTCTTTCATTTTTCTTTCTTTCTTGTCTTAATTCGAATTTCTTTTCGTATGTATTCCTCGTATCCGTTCTCTCAGTCTTTCTTTTCTAACATTTTTCTATAATTTCATATATATATATATATATATATATATACATATATATATATATATATATATATATATATATATATATATATATATCTTCTTTCTTTCTTTCGCCTTTAATTGTTTCAAATTTGTGTTATTCCCCGTATCCGTTCTCTCATTCTTCCTTTTAAACATCTTTCTGCTTTTCCTTTGTTGCTTTCTTTCCTAAATTTTCTATTCATTCTTTTTTTGATGATATTCTAATTTTTCATTCTTACATTACATTTTTTTCTAGTCTTCTTTTGTCTTCGTTTTTTTTCTTTCTCTTTTGTCTTCTTTCGTTTTTATTTCCTTCTTTCGAATTTGATTTATTCCACCTATTCGTTCTCTTATTCTATTCTTTTCTAATGTATTTATCTTTATTTATTTCTTCCTTTCTTTATTGTTTTATTTTTTCCTAAATTTTCTTTTCTTTCTTTAATGCTATTCTTTTTTTGCTTTCTTACATCCCTTCTTTTCTTTCTTTTTACAAATTTTCTATTTTCTTCTTTCTTTCTTTCTTTCTTTCTTTCTTTTTTAATACTATTTTATTTCTATTTATTGCTCACCATAGAATTTATTTATTTAATATCTCCTTTGAATTCTTTTCCATCTTTCCATTTTTCTCTGTATCAGTTCGTTCGATCTTTATTCTCTAACATATTTCTGTCTTTTTATTTTCATTCTTTATTTTTAACATACATATTTATTTCTTTTTTCTTTCTTCCTTCCTTTTTTCTCGTTCACATACTTGCTAGTTTTGTATCACTCTTTCTATTCATTCTATGTTCCTTATCTTTATTATTTTCATATATGTCTTGTGATTTTGCATATATTGGAGTATGTAGGAGTCGACTGTATATTGGTGCATAGAAATAGAATATTTTATCTACATAAGAAAAATAGAATAAAAAAAAGGATTATAAGTTTTCAATATATATGACACTGTAATATGCACTCTGCCATATACAGTGAGCTCTTTAACAGTCGACATAGTTGAATAGAAAAAATGCCATGAAACAAGAGATGTTAAGGAGAAACCAAAGGTCAATGTGACATATGCAATCATCTTTTACGACCGTGAAAATGTTATCAGTATGTTTTACCTTGGTTTCTCTGTTCTCAGAAGAAGGAAAAAAATTGTCTTACCTTATTTCATTGAATATAAATCCTATTAATTATTTCGTTTGAGTTTATCGAAATATTATATTTTTTAAATGTTCTGATGTTCTACCAAAACAAGACCCGAGAGCGACTCAAGATAGATATTAACTGAATGTGGTGTGTGATAAAATGATGTAGGTTATACATAACGGTTGGCCCTAGACTTGAACTGGTTAAAATAGTGATATCCGGGGAAGCCTCCAAAAAGTTGATGTTCTTGCTATATGTATCAGTGAGCATAGCCACAAAAAGGTACCCTTAACCGTTTATGGTTGCAATGACTGAATGAAAAGTTCCGAGTTCAATTAAATTCGACTAGGCACGCTTCATTCACGATACCGTTATAGTTAACTCAGACTGCTGAAATAAACAAGGGGGTGTTACTTTAAGACAATTTAATAGTCAAAATCATCACTGAAATTTTCAGCATGAACTTTAAAATCGAATTTTAATTTTGTGCGCTTATGTTACCATCTGCATTGTCTATGGCTTTATTTCTTCAGAGTAATACTCTACTTCATAGATTGCCTCAACCAAGGAAAATTTTCATCTATCTATCTATCTATCTATCTATCTATCTATCTATATATATATATATATATATATATATATATAGATAGATAAATAGATAGATATGTGTGTATGTATGTATGTATGTATGTATGTACGAATATACATTAAGAAATATTCAAACAATTTACTTATATATAGACTCTGAAAAAACAGTAGCTACTCTAGCATATACCCATCGTTCATTCAGCAATGAATTAAAACACTCTCAGCTATTGGGCGTGTATAATGATAATATACATTAATAATAATTATAATAATAATAATGATAATATACATATATTGGAAATTGCGTATTCTCGGATGCTGTTTCGAAGTGAAAATTGTTTATTATTACTATGCATATGATTTTTGTAGAAATCATTAATATTAGCATATATATATATATATATATATATGTGTGTGTGTGTGTGTGTGTGTGTGTGTGTGTGTTTAATGGAATGTTCCACACACCCTATCACCTATGAGAACTGACTATATTTGTAGGCATATATAAAGATCACAGCAGATACCTGTGACTTGTATCGGAACGAGGCAGCTTGCGTACGGACTAGACGATCAGTCCCGAGCAACCACTCTTGTTCACCTCTCTGCTTGGACGCAGAGAGGGACCCAAGCGGGGCTCCGCCGAAGGGTAAACTCCCTTTAGGGTAGATAATGCAAGAGCTTGACCTAACCTTAAACTGGGTCTATGGGATATTTTTGGCTGAAATTAAAGGCTCGGACTTCACACATAAATCGAGCTTGTGTCACACCTGCCTTGATGAGAAAGTAGCAAATACCCTTGCTTCAGCAATTATTTGCTTGCCACCAGAGTCCCTGTCTTGCCCTGTCTTGTCTTTCTAAACCATTCTTCTTTCACTTGAAAATACTAAAAATAAATTGAACCAACTGGCTGAAATGACTAAAGCATTACACTCTAGTTTGCAGCTACAACTGCAGCAACAATAACAATTGCGGCAACGGTGGTTACAGCCATAACAAATATTTGAAAATCACAAAATAATTTCAATATGAATTGTTGCAATTACGAAAACAACAAGCAGAAGATTCTAAGTTATTGTGCGCAACCGTAATAACTAAAACAATAGAAGAAAAGAGCTACAGATATTCTCCTGAAAAAATATCGAATTCGTTATCAGTGTTTAAGTATGAACCAGACATTGGAGTAACTTTCTCTGTCTATTTTCGTAGGTGCGAGATGATTTTTTCAAAAAGGTTCGATCAATGGTCTGAGGAGGAGGATATTACGTTGTTACGCCTATGTCAGTCAAACCACCAATTACGTTGTTACGCCTATATCAGTCAAACCACCAATTACGTTGTTACGCCTATATCAGTCAAACCACCAATTACGTTGTTACGCCTATATCAGTCAAACCACCAATTACGTTGTTACGCCTATATCAGTCAAACCACCAATTACGTTGTTACGCCTATATCAGTCAAACCACCACCAAATTAATTAGATTCTTTACTAGGAGTGTACCATTCTGAACCATCATGTGTTTTCTTTAAAACTTAGCAACTAAATTATTTGACACAATTTACATTAGACCCATATTTGGTATCGTCGTCACTATTACATTTGCTTTTAAAACATTAATGTTGTGTGTCTTGGCTACATGGATAAACTACATCCAGCAGCAAGACCTCCGATCACGAGGCTTTGAAGAGAGTAGGACCAACTCTTATATGTTGTTAATATCTGGTGGTAGCACCTGTTAGAGTCCA
Organism: Ascarosepion bandense; assembly: GCA_037127315.1. Taxonomy (NCBI): domain Eukaryota; kingdom Metazoa; phylum Mollusca; class Cephalopoda; order Sepiida; family Sepiidae; genus Ascarosepion; species Ascarosepion bandense. Next base: position 110,010 of record JBBBDQ010000292.1, read on the forward strand.
TGCTATAGGCACATAGTTAACCCCCAAACATTGGTGAAAACACTATAAAAGTATGAAAAGGGATATTTATAGTGAAAACACTAGTAATATATCTTTTGTGTATTAGTATTTACAAATTGTTGAAAAAATATTACCAATAATGCATTTTTGTAAAAATAATGCCAGCAATACATTTTTGAAAAAACAACTACTGCCAATACTCTCAACAAAAAACTCTCTTTACAAAAATACGTCAAAGGAACTTCTTCTTCCTCATGTGCCGTGTCCTTTCAGGACGAAAGCGATCATGGACTTCCATTTGTCGCTCTCAATATTTTGGTATCTTGGTATCTCTAAGCCCCAATTTGCCAACCATTTGCTCAGAACTAACAAGTATTTCTCGCGCTGCTTTCCCCTATCTCTCCTTCCATTTATCCGACCTGTGAGTATTAAGTTTTCCAGGCCGTCCTTCCTCATTACTTGTCACAGGAACCACATTTCTCTCTTCCTGATATTTAGTATTAGTTTTCTTCTCGTTTGTATCCTTTCCAACACCTCATCGTTGCACACGTGCTCCGTCTACGATATCCTCAACATTCTTCTCTAAAACCACATTTCTGCTGCCTCAAGCCTCTCCTTCATCTTTGATGAGATGTTCAATGAAACTTAACCTCATACAAAACTGATGTCTTACAAATAATGCATATTCTATTCATACGAGACTATCCTAAAAGTCTTGTTGGCATTAAAGAACCCATTGAGTTTAGAATTTACTAAACCAAACCATAAGTTTATGTGTATTATACATCAAATACTATATGGTTTAGTACGTAGCGTATATTTTTAATACAGTATAACATATAATCAATTAACGTTCCCGAACAAAGACACACGTAACTTATAAATTACAGATTAAACGAACTCGTAATAAATGAAGCAATTCCTTTAGGTAATTCTGTATTTCCAAAACACGCATTCCTATAAATATATAATTAAATATGGAACTATTTATTACGAAACAGAAGCAAGAGATAGATTGAATGAATAATGGATCAGGAAACAGGAATACACGAAGGAGAAAGATGGTCTTTAAAATTAGAAATTGAGAAAACTTTTTAAGAGATAGAACATATTGGTAGGAACAAAGAATGGTCTGATGTCATTAATTTTCTAAATGGGTATCGCAAATTTAAAAAAAAAATTGCGAACAACACACACGTGGTTCTACAAACGAATGACAAAAAATACCATGATCGTGGAATGGGAGCAAGGAGGAAACTTATAATCAGAGATAGTCACGTGAATCATTGAAGAAAAAAACCTGAAAAATTTAGCACTCACATGTCAGCCAAAGGCATAAAAATAAACGATGATTTACCCACTTAACGAGTTTGTGTGACCGATTGGTCAACCGAAAACAAAGAGTGATGGTAAATGGTCAAAAAAGCTTAAAGCAAGAAAAAATAGTAAGTTCCATGAGCAACCATATCTTGACTGTCTGATTCTGAAAATGAGCAGAATTTAGGCGTGAAACTGAATACCTATTAATTTGTTTTTATTTACTAAATGTTCACCTACTCAGTTAGGTGTCATACGTGATACACGCTTGGGCGATCATGTCTCGAAAGGAACATTACTGACTAGGTAGGAGATTATCCAGCAATAGGTTGCCATTGCTTTCTACGGTAGACAGGTTGTCAGCCAAGGCTATAGAAACTAATCTGCCCTATTTTTAACCCATAACTGGAGGGATTATCCGGATTAATACATTTCCCAAGGGTATTTGTGCGTAAGCAAATGCAAGTATTTCAATTGGAATTCGAACTAGTCTCCCCAATTTGTCGTTCCGAGTCGATATCCACTGCACCACAACGCACATCCGTAGTTAAATGTCAGAAGTGATGCACGCTTTGGGCGATCATGTCTCGAAAGTGACATGACTGACTAGGTAGAAGGTGATCCCGCAGTAGGTTGCCATTTCTTCTGTGGTAAACTGGTTGTCAGCCAATGCTATAGAACCCAATTTGTTCTATTATTTCGCCCATAACTGCAGAAAAGAGACGGTTTAATTTGTGCTTAAGTGAATGCAAGGGTATTTGTGCGTAAGTAAATGCAAAGAATTAAACTGGAATTCGAACTCAGCACACAGATTTTGTCGTTCCAATATCCACTGCACCACAACCCAAAACCTAATACAATGCCATATATACTCAAGGTAGAACGTTAATGAGCAAGGTTGTTGTATGGACGTAAGAGAACACTATACTGAGATTATATAGAATAAGTCGAGATTTAGAGGTAAGGTTAAAGTGACCTAGGAAGTATTTTCTGGGGTGTCTGAAGTAGCGGTTCACATGAAGAACCAGTTCATGTGGAACTTCCTCCTTATCAATTGAATATGAAGGGAAAATGATTCAATATCCGTGCTTGAAAATTACTTTATTAATGTTAATATTTGAATAAGTAAAACTAAGGTATGTAGCACGCCTAAACAATTGCTATGGAAATAGCAACAGAATTTTGACGTTTCACCTGTGGGAAATATATAATAATATTGAAACTAATGTGTCACCTATAAGGCCGTTTGCGCCATTGTCGTGTGGAACGACTACATTGAATTAATAGCTAAGTTTTCTGCTATGAAGTTTGGGTTACTGTTTCAGGCCAGGAATTTTTTTCCCCCGTGAATCCATCTTACATATTTACAAGTCAAACATCCGCCCATGCATTAAATACTGTTGTCATATCTGGTCGGGAGCACTTATTTATCTCAGGGTTTTCAGCAGAGAATCCCTATTCCAGCCACTTTTTCACTGACGGAATGTAGCTTCTCTCGGTCTCTTCTACAAATATTTTCATGGCTTCTGCTCCGATGAGCTTAGCTACCTGTTGCCTCTTATACACTAATTTATAGAGGCAACCAGACTGGCAACAAAATCTCACCATTTTAGCGTCAAAACAACCAATTGCAGCCGTCACTTCTACTCTATTAGCTTTTTTCACGCATTTTCCGCTTGTGGAACTTCCTTCTGTATACTTGCATCCCTGGCAGCTACAATCTCCAAGAGTTTAAAGGCAACGTCAATTGCCATCTCTTATCCGCTTGGCGCCCTTCCTTCTCTTATCCTTTCACCAACACCTTGTATCTTGTTGTTCTTTTTTGTTCACCGTTTTCTCACGCAACTTCCTTCACATCCGTATTCACATGCTTCTCTTAACCATTCTTTGACAAACTCTGTTACCTGGTCTTTCTCTTTGTTCTCCTCTTTTGTAATCTTTAACCCTTCTCTTAACCAGTCCTCTGCGCACCACAGGCAGTACTGATTTGCTTGGAGTAAAGCGATTAAAAAAAGATAGATATATTGATAGAAATGAACTATAATTCCATGATGATTTCAACGTCTATGTTATTTAGAGCTATTCAAACGTTCATACTTGATCAGAAAATTAAGAAAATGTTATTTACAAAAGCATTTATCACTCAAGTACAAAAAACTATTTGTTTTTAACAACTGTCACCTTTTGATTCACAAGTTTGTTGAAGTCATTGTCGTAGAAACTTCGTGTTTTTCTTTGTTAGAAGAAGGTTGTTCAGTAGGAAGAGATTTCTGTCATTTGAATTGTTCTGTAGCGGCTGCAACAAATGAAAATCCGAAAGAGCCAAGTCAGGAGACTACAGTAGGTGCGGAAAGATTTCCCATTTCAACTTTACATTTCTGCAATGTCACTTTTGCAACATGCAGTCTTTTGTTCTCAAGGTGGAAAACGACATTTCGATTTGCCAAAATTGGCCGTGTTTCTTGAATAGCCGCGTCGAGATTTGTGGGTTGGTCGCAATTCTTCTCTGCAGTTATTGCTTTGCCGGATGGAATAAGCTCAAAGTGAATTATTCCTTTGCTAACCCACGGAACGGACAACAACACTTTTATTGGATATAAGCCGGTTTAGCCATTGGTTCTGCAAATTTCAGAGCTTGTTCAAACTCCGTTTACGTCGACCATTATCATATATGATCCTTTTTTCTTTTCTGTCATAAAATGTGGCATCCGCGTCTCGAGGTTTGAAACGAGCCAAACTTTCTTCAAATGGCAAAATACAGTTTAGTTATTGATTTTCAAACTCATCGCAAGAGCAAACAGTCGGAGTGTAGCCCGTAGCGTCGTTGATCGTTTAGGTAAAAATCACTACAAGGAAATCTACCAATCCATTTCAACTGTCCGATAAGCAGAATAATGATTCAAATAAACCTTCTGACTGAATTTTAAACCAGACTTTCGACTTGTAGCCCTTTTAAAATTCATAGAGCATAATATGGAGAATGTGTAACTATTAATCCTCATTTTGTAAGGTGTTTATTTGTAGAAAAATCAGCAATCAATAAAAACTGATTACTAACTGAACAAAGCAAGGTTTAAATGTAGAATACAACAGGAATCGGCACTAGAAGAAAAGCCATTGTCAAGTTGTGGATATTGTATATTAACGAGTAAGGTGATCCGAAGACGAATTGGCATAGCGAAAGAAGCATTCCAGAAATTAACTAAAATATTAAGACACAGAAACATTTCGCTAGAAACAAAGAAGAGAGTACTGAATCGTTATGTGATGTCCGTCATGCTCGATCCATGATATTCGCAGCACCCTTCTGTAGAACCACATTTCAGTTGCTTCCAGTTTTGTCTTCATCTTTGATGATATTGTTCAACATTCACTGCTATATTGAAGAACTCACAACACATAGAAATCTAGTACACTCTTCCCTGTTTCTAGCAAAATTGTCCTGTTTCTTAATACTTTGCTCAACTTCTAGAATGCTTCCTTCGCCATGGCAGTTCGCCTTCGGATCGCATTTTCCATCTTCTGTTATAACACTTCCCAGGTATTTAAATTTTTGTACCTGCTTGATTCTAGTATCCCCGATCGGTATTTGGCATATTGGGCTGCCCTTACGTTGATGCGAAGGAAAGAGGACAGAGAACTAGATAGATAACGAGAGCACATCAAGTTATGGTTAAGTTTGCTTGATTTTACCGTAAGTTCTATACAAACACTTTCTTTTCTAGCACGTTTAGATGGTGAAACTCTCTTCCAGCTCCATGATTTTGAGCCAAATTCAATCTTTAAAAATTATAAAGAAAGGTTAATTGTTATCTGCTGTTCTCTTGCTTAGTCTTCATTTGTTCTTCCTCCTTAGCAATGTTTCCATTTCTAGAACTTCCACACCAGCTAACATTTGTGTCTCAATGGCTTTACTGCCTTGAATGGGGTTAACCCTTATCAAAAAAATAATTGTGAGTTGATCAGTACCAAAAATGACCTGGAAAAAACTGATACAAATATCAAGTAGGGTGCTTTGGATTCAGATAAAAGCCATTTTTGTTATTTGTCAGAAAAATTTAATGAATGTTTTGTTTAGATATACGCATCGCTCACGAAGAGAAGAAAATGATATTCTTGGATTTTGAAACCGCCGAAAGAAAGGAAACAACTGAAAATATCATGGGGGGGATAAAAATAACCTTGTGTTTCAAGGACAACAACTGAACAATTTCATCACCCGCTGTACAAAAATGTTTCTTGAATAGATCGGAGTTGTTGATGTAGAGGAACACTGCGGCGATGCACTAAGACGCTAGTGAATGACTGTGCAAAGACTGACTTTTCTCTGATAGAGAAATTCAACAAGACACTCAAGAATGAACAATAGAAGCAAATCTTTTTGTGGATCAAGGGGCAGCAGAAATAAAAGACTTCATCAATGAACAAAAGCAAGGGTTGAATCTTATGCATTGATTAATATCTAAAGAAAACTAAAACAAAACCTTATCAATATCAGCCGAATTATAAAGTAGTATAGAATGTAATACCAACCCCTCAATACAGCAACGAATAGTGGAGAATTTCTTTGACGATAAGGAGGAGACTTGAAATAACAAGAGTGTAATTCTAAAGAAGAATGCGACAAATAATATGGAAACAACATATAAAAAGCGAGTATGTTTTAATAAAAAATATTTGCGTGGTCGGGAACCTTTATGCCAATTTTTTTAAGGGAAATTAAACATTAAACAAAGTTAAGCCATTAATTTTTTATCAACTAAATATGAAACATTTTGTTACACAAAACGTTCTCCAGTTTTTCTTTAAATTAAAGATTCAGTATTTCTGGAGTTTCAGTAGATATTTCGCAAAGAACTCATTAAGCTAATGTTTTATATCTCCTAAAGAATTAAACTTTTTTAACATTGAGATTATTTTGCAAAGATCTGTATCAATGAAAATCCAAAGGAGTAATATCTATTGAATATGAAATTTGGGATTACATGCCCCATCCCCAATTTTTTTTTTTTTTTTTTTAATCATCTCACCCCAAGCAAGGCATTCCACTGCCACTATTGCGCATGGGGCTACATAGGGGAAGGTAAAGAGAAGGAGTGGATAGACATAGGGAATGTCAGGAGAAAGGTGACAGATGAGTAAGGATAGCGAGGATGAGGGTTAGGCAGATGGGAAGAGTGCTTGATAGAATGGGAGCAGGTTAGTGTGTTAGGAGGTGTGTATTGACCTTACATTTAAACTCCTGGACATTGTAGCCGTCGGGGAAGCAATCGTTTGGAAGAGAATTCCACAGTCGGGAAGTGCGAGGAAAGAAACTTTTGGAGTAGAAGTTACGGCTGCATTTTATCGGTTTCACTGTAAAAGGGTGGGATCTAGTTGCTAATCTAGTATCTCGTGCAAATTCGTATTTAGGGGGCACCAGTGATCTAAGTTCATCGGAGCAGAAGCCGTGAAAGTATTTATAGAAGAGACACAGGGAAGCCACGTCTCGCCGGTGGGAGAGAGACTGCAGGCGGTCTGCCAAGTCGGTATCTATCACATTACAGACCCTCCTCTGAACCTTATCGAGAAGCCCGAGGAGAACAGCAGGGGCACTCGACCAGATATGGCAGCAGTATTCAATGCACGGGCGGATGGTAGATTTGTAAATGTGCAGGATAGATTTAGACGGAAAAAACTTCCGGGCCCTACACAGAGAACCGACTTTCATAGCAGCGGATTTAGCAATGGATTCGATATAGTCATTCCATTTGAGGTCCGCTGAAAGTGTGAGACCAAGGAGGCGTAGTGTCTTACTCTCTGGGAGGCAAGCCTGGTCCATGCTTAAACAATTTTATGTCCTTCCTGTTTACCGTCGACTGATTACTTAGCAGAAGCTCATAGTACTGGATTCCTTTCTAATCTCACTAGATACGCAGCATGACTTTCTTATACCTGCTTTTGGGGTAGCTAAAGTTGTCTTATGTCACGTTCATCAAGATATTTTTTACTGAATATTGTCGTAATCAATCGATTCCTCATTACCCGTCACAATTTGCTTAAAAAGTGTACATTTTCATTGCGTGTATACAGCAAATCATATTTACACACACTACCCGAAAGATGCTTTTCACTCAGATCACGTGGTAGCCAAACATCCTAGCGGTTCGCCAAATGTTTATGGAAGTGAATTTTGATAAATTAAGTGTTCAGCTAAATCCGCGTTGTGTAATGCAAGTTATTCTCAATCAATGACTTCATTTGTTCGTTATCTGTAGAGGGTTTTGGCTGAGAGTTCTTCATCAATAAGGTTAAAATCAGCAGCACTAAACATAGCGAACCACTGCGAAAAAAGAAACTACGCATACATAAAATATTTTACAAGACAAGAGAATCTTTTAAAAATATCAAACAAAAATAGTATGGTAAATAAGTGAAAAAACAGCATCAACTACAACAGTATATACGAGAAATTTAGGCTCTGTCTGGAGGAGAAAATGCATATAATTAGCTTCCCAAGCCAACACAAATTACTAAATAAGCGATAGAAAGTCGTCTAAAATTTACAGACACGAAAACCAATATTTGTTACCTTATTCAAAAACTGAATATATATATATATATATATATATATATATATATATATATATATATATATATATATATGTATCTATATATAAGTGTGCCCGTACCTTCAAAAATTACGGCATAAATACTTATATCGAGATACTGTCTAAAATGATATATATATATTGATGTACCTTTTATTAAGTAAGTTACATTAGGACATAAGAGAAAAAAAAACAATCTCCGGTCTGTGAGCGTGGAAGAAGGGATATATATATATATATATATATATATATATATATATATATATATATATAAAAAAAACTACACAACGGTCTTTATGATAAAAAAGCGGATATATTCTTTTTCATCATCCGTTACAACCAATGGTGTGTAGGGCATCCACAAAGCTTCTCAACCTCTGCCTATCTTAGCCAGACTAGTGAATGAACACCAAAAGTACTATATGGCTTTCATCTTTATTCTCCATCGTACTTCTCCATATCGTTCTTGGACTTCCCTTCTTTTTATTTTGCACATGCCCAATCCATTTCCACCACCTTCTTGCAATGATGGTGTCATGTTCTCTTTCTTACATCTCTTCAACAAGTTTTCTTTGGAGATCCCTGGCCAAAATATTCTCAGTATTTGTCGGAGGCATATGGTATGAAAGGATAGAAGTTTGGCCAGATCCACCTTAGTCATTCTCCAGCACTCCGATCCGTAGGGTATAGTAGATACAACACAGCTCTGGTATAGCTTGAGCTTGGTGTTGGTACTCTACTGTGTTGATCTCAAGATGTTGTTCATTTCCTTAAACACACTTCTGGCCTTGCACAGTCTGCTTTGAATACCCTCTGTCGTGCCACCTTCGTGTTTGATGATACTCCCCAGTTAAGTGAACTTGTCTGTACGACGTAGATATTCTCCATTCACTTTGACTGGAGCAGGTCTGTTCACGTTCAATATCATTTCCGTCTTCTTGGTACTAATCTGTAACCCTATTTGCTGCCTAAAGGTTTCTAGTCTGCTGGTCTTGTCCTGTATATGTTGGTGAGTATGGGATTGCAACACCAGGTCATCGGCAAAATCCACATCTTCCAAGGTTGAAAACAGGCTCCAGCGGATCCCCCTCGGAAGGTCCTTCGTTTGCTTTCTCGTGACCCAGTCAATAGCCAAGTTGAAGAAGACTGCTGACATCACGCATCCTTGTCTGACTCTAGTTTGTACGTCAAAGAGGGTGTTGTTGTGTCCTACTGAGCATCTGAGGTTGTTGTAAAACCTCTTAATCAGAAGGACAAATTTGGGTGAAATGCCATAATTTCGAAGAATGCTCCAAAGGCTATCTCTGTAATTGCTCCAAAGGCTATTTCTGTGAATGCTGTCAAAAGCCTTTTCGAAATCCACGAAGTTCACATACAACTGTCTTCACCACTCTGTACAATGTTCTATGGTGTTTCGGAGCGCAAAGATCCGATCGGCACATCCTCGTTGCTTCCTGAAACCTACTTGTTCTTTTCTGAGTGTTTCGTCCACAGCATCCGACATTCTTAGTATAATGACTTGGCCAGGATCATGCTTGGCACGAACAGAAGGGTCATCCCTCTTCAGTTGTTGCAGTCATTCAGAGCTCCTTTCTTGGGTATCCTGACAATCACACCTTTAGTCCAGTCATCAGGTACTCTCTCGTCCTCTCTCGTCCTCCCATATAGCTGTTAACAGTGGTTGCAGGATGGTGGCTGCTAGTTCTGGGTCCGCCTTGAACATTTCTGCATCAAGGTTGTCCTGACCTGGTTACTTGCCATTCTTGAGGTTCTTCATAGCAGCTACTATCTCTTCTTTTGTTGGCGGTTCGGTGTCAATGTCCAGGTCTTCTGTAGTTTCCGGGATATATGCTGTCTCCTCGGGTGATGGTCTGTGGAGGACTTCCTGGAAGTGATCAGCCCACTTCTCTTCTTGCACGTTCTCCGTTGTCAGCAATTTTCCTTGTTTGTCCTTGACAGGTCCTCCCGTGTTCCCTCTGTCTAGTTTCGGTCTTTTTTAGCTTACTTTTCATTCAGCAATGTATTAGAACACTAGGTGATAGTTACTGCATACGTCTGCACTTTGTTTAACCTTCAGGTCCAGGAGGGGGCGTCGCTACATACCGTTGATCATCAATTGTTCAATCTGGTTGCTGTCTCTTCCATTCGACGAGTTCCAGGTCAGCATGTTGATGTCACGATGTGTGTAGAGGGTCCCTCCTATCACCAGATTGTTCATGTCGCAGAACTCCATCAGTCTCTTACCATTGTCATTCCTGGTTCCCTTCCATGCTTTCCCATCACTCTTTCACAGTCGGTGTTGTCTTTCACGACCTTGGCGTTGAGGTCTCTCATAATAATAAGGAGATCATACCGAGGGTTTTTTTTTCTGTCTCAGTTTGCAACTGGTTGTAGAAGTCATCTTTATCCTCATCACAACTGTCGTTGGTTAGTGCAAAGCATTGGATGATACTGGTGTTGATGTGTCTGCCTTTCAGTCTAGCGCTCATTAGTCTGCCGTTCACGGGCTTCCACGCTAGCAGGCTTCGCTCTACACCTTTCTTGAGAATGATGGCAACTCCATTGTGCTGCAGGCTATCGTCTCTTCCAGAATAGAGGATTGTTTCTCCGGTGGTGGTTCAGATCCTACCAAATCTAGTCCATTTGCTCTCACTTACACCTTTCCAGTGTGCTCAGTCACGGTGTGAGAGCGTAAGTATGCAGTCTCCATCAGAAGTAATGACTTGAAACATCTTCGTAATCACCATTAGACTCATTTAATTCTTTCCGGATTATCTGCACTCTCATTGACACCTAAACATTTTTATTGTAACTTCCAGTGCGATTCCAAGCAGTAAATGACCTCTGTTTGAAAGATTTTAACAGAGTAAATTGCATCATGATGCTCTTTAATCACAGTTGGAACCTAACTGACCCAACTATACAGGACATTCGGCATAAACAATGCATATGCGCGAAATAAAAATATAAAATGGGAGCAATGTAACCATCGAACCTTGTGTGTCCGTGCGTAATAATATAGCTTTTATTTTCTACTGTATTTGAATTTAGCCACGTTAGTGTATATGTCTGTTTCGCTGTCTATTAGCTCGTATACCGCATTGTGTTACATGTGCTTTCGAGATGATAGGCGATATCATGTAGGAACCTAGTTCTAGATTTATCTTCGGGAAATTTCAAATCATCACACCCTTTATGGGCACCCGTGAGTTGTGTGTTCTACCATTATTAATGGTCAGTCAATTACGGTAGAATATATTATGATATATTTATTTATTCACATGAAGAATGTTGCACACTTATTTTGAAAGATAATTATAGTTTATTTTTTGCAAAAGTGTTATTTATTTATCTTATTTTCTTCAATTTTTCAAGGCACATAATATTTTTAATATTTAAGCTTACGAAAAGAATATTCTATATGCCTGAGCAAAACACAAGAAATAAAGTACACGCACGTACTTACACTAACACACATATATTTATTTAGAATTTATAACATAAATATATTATATCACTACAAAAGTAGACATTTTGTTTCGACACTCTCCGTAACTTAGCAAGTGATGAATTCTATTTCAAGTTGGAGGGTTTTAAAAGCTTCAAGACAATCAAACCCCTTTAATCAGGAAGGCGTATTTATATAGACATAGTGGACCAATCAAAACATAGCAATTTCTAATCTGAAGAATACAAGAATAAAGACACTGAAAATAATTTATTGGGGCCTTAATGTTTGATTAAATTAGAGATCAGCATTATTAGTCGACGATTAAATTTACTTTATTTTTATTACGAATGTTTTAATTCTGAGTTTAACAAAAGCATTAGGCACACATACACATGAATGTAGGGAGATATACGTGTGCAACTGTGTAAGTATGCAAATATATGTGTAGTTTCTGTGTATAGATGCGATTTGTTAATAAACTTACGTAAATATAAGTTATTATAAAGTATAAGAGTAGAACTCCGGTCTTCATAAAAATATATATGTCAGTGTGACGTCGCAAGATTTGTATGTTAGCATGGATGGATGTGTGTCTGCGGATATATGCAAGTATATACACACATGCAATTGTATGTACATATGTGGAAGTGTGTACAAAAGTGTATGTGGATAAAAGCAATTGTATGTACATATGTGGAAGTGTGTACAAAAGTGTGTGTGGATAAAAGTAAGTATATGTGATTGTGTTAATATGTAGGGTTATATGAATATACGTATCCATATGGCTGTGAGTGGGCGGGCAATGTGTTTATGGTCACTATCCAAGAATGATGATCCTTTTTCGACCGGTCTAGCGATCTCCATTTGAGATAAGGCTAAGGTTTATGTTTGGGAATCTCTAACATTTCTTTCTGGCACAGTCTACATGTTTTGCCATCGTTGTAAGGCTTGGCTGTTTTCACTATACTCCACATTATGTCTGGGCATTTTCCAGATTAGGATTTCAATTTCCACACATGACTAGACAATTGTGTACAGTTTTTAAGTTTTCTCTTTTGAACGTAGACCTGTTCTTAACATTTCCATTATTTGATCCCAAAATATATTTTGTGTTGGCCATTTAAGTCATGTACCTTTGCCTTGTAAATGACCTCTTTTGTATTGCAAAATCCTTGAGGCAGACATTTATTTTTTCCCTGTAGTAGCATCCATTATTAGTGGTCTTGTTTTGTACAATGCTATCTAAATTCCTGGCGGTTTTTGTATGAAACTATCTAGATTACTAGTACAATCAAAACTTAGCTTGAGTGTGTTTCTATTGAAACTCTTGTTTACTTCTGAGCCTTTTTGGAAAGTGTCTATCTATCAGTTTAAAAAATATTTGTCCTATTTTGGTCTTCACCAATTGAGATAAGGCTAATGTCTCTGTTTCATATATATATATATATATATATATATATATGGGCAATTTTATATCTATTTTTTTGGAAAATTCCCATGACACCATCACTATAAAAAAGGCCTAATTTGTTTTGGGTTGAAGCAGAAGCAGGAGAGAAAGCGGAATCCTGACTGTCTTCAAAATCAGTCAGAAGACCAAACAGAATGAGACTCAATATCCTAAAATAAGAATAAATTAAATTCACTGTATCATAGATCCTACGGATCAAAATATATTTTAATTTTAGAAAAATCTTTCCCCAGGTGTATCATTTTTGATGGCGTATTTACTAATTTATTATCGAATAATATTTTTATTCCTTTATATAAAGAAACAAATTAAGAGATAGATCCATGACCAAAATATAAATATAAAATTCAACAGTCTATTCTACTTCCAAGGTTTCAGAAAAAGGCCTAAAATTTATTTTATTTTATATTTTATTTTTTTTGAAGACCTAGTCGCTCATATTTGTCAACTAAGAACCATGTAACTCTTGTAATATATTTTCAGATGTTAAATCTTCATAAAATTTAATCAAGTCTATTTTTATTCTGTTGCTCATGGTCAAACGGGTTACAAAATTCACTGATAAAAAGCTGGAAAATGGCAGTATATTTCTAATTTTATATGATCTAAAACTATAAAAAATAGAAATATAATAAAAACAGATGTTTTGTTTTTCTCTTTTTCACAGCTTTGCTAAAGCTAGCATGAGTGTTGTGGTGCAATAGATATCGGCTCGGTATGAGAAATCGGAAAGCCTAGTTCGAACTTTTCATCTTTTCTCTCTCAAATTCATTTATGACTAGCAGTACAGCCCGGCGTTGCTCGGGTGTAATGAAAGCTTTAAAACTAATCCATGATCCTGGAGCTCAGACTCTTTGGACGGTGGCACGAAAGACTAAAAAGCAATAGTTTGTTTCCAGTTAAAACAAAACCGTAGACTGATAGAAAAATGAATGGATTTAAGTCAAATTTTGACGTTTGGTGAGAATCGGATAAAAATTGTGGATTTGTATAAAGGACATACAGATAGATAAACAGACAAGAAACTTCTGAATATCGTTTCTTATGTCTTTTCTATGAGTGTATCAAATTTGATTAAAATCGGACTACTCCTTCTATAACCCGATTTTTTCGATACAAAACCTAGCTAATAACACTCGCAGACGCTTATAGTATAACTGTGTAAATTTTGAAGAAAATCGGTTCATCCGTTTCGCAGTCTATAAGTAACGGACAAACACACACAGACACACACACACAGACAAGTTCAATTTATAAATAAGTTTAGATAGATAGCTATTAAACAAATTTACATAAAATAAATAGACAAAACTTGTCTATATTATTTAATGAAACATGCATTAATAAAAAAATGCTGCCTAAATACACACAATATATATATATATATATATATATATATATATATATATATATATATATATATATTCTTGACTAGCTCCTTCTATTGTAAACTTCAAGTTATGCGTTCTGAAAGTTCCCGTTATGCGTTCAAAAAAACGTTGTAAAATCAGTTAATATAAAACGCCTGTAGATGCCGTACAGTTGAAACCAGTGTTGTGTAATCAGCTAAATTCTGACTGAAAAAAATACATATAGGTGTGGATATCAATACATATACGCATTGGTACGCAGATAGACGCACATTATTGTTATGGGTCCTACCCGTTTATACCCTAATGAACTTTCTGACGATTTTAAATACTGGGAGACTGTCCCAAGTCGGACGATTGAATGAGGAGTTCAGTTAGTTTAGTCTACACTTGGCAGTCAGCCTGACGGGTAACACTCTTGCACTTGTTTTTCGTTATACGGCTGTGAATGTTGGACAATATCATCGAAAATGAGGACAAAACTGGAAGCGGCCGAAATGTGGTTCTACAGAAGAATGCTACGGATATCGTGGACTGAGCATACAAGCAACGACGAAGTGTTAGAAAGAATGGCAACAAAAAGGAAATTGATGCTGAGCATCAGGAAGAGACAACTGAAGTTCCTGGGACATGTAATGAGGAAGAAGAGCCTGGAGAACCTGATACTGACTGGTCAGATAGAAGGAAGGAGAGACAGAGGAAGGCAGCGGATAACATATTTGCAGGATCTGATCAGATGGATGATGGAACGGGGGTTGCCAGGAGCAACAGGAGCAAACATACTAAGAGCCACAAGGGATAGGGAGACGTGGAGATCCATGATCGCCTACATCCTGAAGGGACAGGGCACATAGAAGAAGAAGATATCTGTTTCCCTAATACCCGAGTTGTTTTCTTCCGGACTTATTCTTGGTCGACAACATATATCAACATATATTTTTCTAGTGTTAACAGAACAGTGCTCAACAAAGTTACTGAGTATATAATATTAAACATACATTTTATCCTACGTCTAGGTTTTCTGCACTATTCAATCATCAAATGCATATTATGAGCTGATATTTGTAGATCTGAATCATTCATTTTAGTTATCGTGTTGTTTAAGGTTGTCATAAATTATAAATCTGGAGTGCTATTTTTTTAGTTTATTAAATATGTTTTTAATTTGGTTTTTAACGAAACCTAAACATGAAAATTAAAAGCTAAATCGTAAAAGTTATAAAAAGTAAGAAAATTTTCGAACACTGCCGAGCAAAATCTTTTCTTTATGAAGTTTTTCGAATTCGTACACTAAGATCTTAAGTCGTATTGGCATGGCCAACGACGCATTCCAAAAGCTATGCAGAGTATTGAGAGAGAGGAAAACTCCATTAGAATCAAAGAAAACTAATGGACTGTTACGTTATAGCAGTTTTCCAATATGACAACGAATGCTGGATAATTCCTTCTATAATTCGAAACAACAGAAATGTGGTTCTACAGAAGGATTCTGAGAAAACCATGAACAGAACATATGAGCAACGACAAGGTTTTATGGAGAATGGATAAAAAGGGATACTTATACTTGACATCAAAATAAAACAGATGAAATTTTCTGGGACACGTGATGAGGAAGGAGGGCAAGGAGAACTGACACTTACAGAAGGAAAAAGTGTATGCGGAAAAAGTGCATGACATACTTAATAATTAATTGTCTTCTAGTTTTGTATTAAAAATGTTTTGCTGAGAATATTTTTTTCTTTCAAAAATGTGTTATAGTAATATTTTCTTCGAAAATGTGTATTTTTTTTAACTAAAATAAAATATAATAAAAACAAAAAATAATTAATTGAAATCTGACTAAAACAACCTTGTAATCGAACATTAAAAATATCTTAAAACCCCACCTTAGTGGCAATAAATAACCCACAGAGATCGATATGCTGTTAAACAAATCTCTAACACAAACTAAAAAAAAGTATATTAAGATCTAAAAGGGACAGGGAGATGTGGAGGGCTGTGATCACCTATGTCATTAAGGGACATGCACATAAAAGAAAAGAAGTAGAAGGAGCAGGGTGTCTACTTAAATATTTGTCTTCAAAAAATAACGTTTGCAGTAGTAGGGAATAATGTATGATTTAAAAATCCATAGATTACCTACACATATTTAATTGATTTAGACCGTCAAGTAATAATTTTATTTTTTTATTTTTTTATTTTGTTATCTCAGAAGTGATGAAATATTTGTCTGAAATCTATACTTAATCTACACTGCTTTTTAATCCATAGACAGTAAAGGAAAATAGATTTATACCTTATACAACAAGAGTTGTGTGAAAGTGAAAGCAACAGACTTTGTGTAGATTTCAGTTCACCTCGTCTATTTCTCGTTCCAGCTCTATGGGACGCAGCTTTTTGTATAAATCGCGTTGCTGACTGTTATTATCGGAATATGTTTTCTAACATCCTTTAAGTATTTGCTCTTACAAATTTCGTTTAAAAAATATTTTCTGATTCAAACTACTCTTTACCCATATTACATGCAAGTTTTTAAAATGCTTTCTCTCTCAGCTAAAAACTTTCTTTTATTAAATATAGGAATCATAATCTCCAGTTCTCTTTAGGTAGTGTTATATTTGTACATTATTGAACGTTCACTCTATCCAATTATTTAAGTAAGAATTTCTATTCTTCAGACATCAGTGAACATCATCAGAAGTGCCCATTTCTGAGGCTTAATCGACCAAATCCATCCTATTAGGAAAGCAAATCTTCTTGCCTTTATATGTGAAACAAATTTTTGGTATCGTCTCTGTCACGGTACAGGCACTTTCAATTTTAATTTTTTAATTTTGCATACATATCTTGATAATAAAAACAGATCGGTAGACGTTCGAATGATATTAATTGCCGACAACTCAAATTGTTTGTATACAAAATATTCGATGGGCAGACTGAATTTTCTGAAGCAATAAAACAAAAAAAATAAAATAAACGAGACCCATAATTAAATAACCAATTGAGATTGACAGCATCCACAATTCTCTTGCATCAAGTCTCCTATGCATTGACTACTTTAGTAATGAGGATTTTTTTACGAAAACATTTTTTTACAAAATGGCAGGTTTATACTTTTTTATAATCGTTTCACCACAAGCAAGGCAATACTGTCACTGGTGTGCAGGGGTTACAATGAGAGAAAACGGTTAACATAAAAGAAAACAGTTTGGTTGATGTTCAAGAAAGGATAAAAGAGAGGTGGGAATCATGAAGATAGAAGATGGCAATTGACGTTGAATTTAAACTTTAGAAGAAGAGACTTAAGACAAATGAGATGTAGATCTACAGAAGGATGTTGAGGTTACCATGAGGAGAACATGTGAACGTCCATGAATGAGAATGACACTTAGAATGAAAATAAAACTTTTGAAATTTCTGAAACATATTATGAGAGCAGCGGATTTAGAGAATGTAACACTCATAGGATATATTAAAGGAGAGAGGCGCAGAGGGAATCATAATTAATAAAGTTTCGTGAAATAAAAAAGAAACCCCTGGTAACACAAATGATCTAAGCAAGACGTCTAAAATAATAGATTGAAACAGAGTTCAGGAACAGAGTTCAAGAACAGAGTTACGAGAAATTTCTGATAGAATTCTAATAGCATGTTCGTGAGAGTGCCGTTGAGTTTGAGTTTCAGTTCTGTTTAATGGCATATCAACCTCCGTGAGTTATTTAATGCCAAAAAGTTGGCGTTTTAAGGTATTTTTTAATGTTTGGTTACAGTGTGAAGGTTGATTTGGTTAAATATTGATTATTTATTTTTATTCTTTTTTATTTTAGAAAACTGAAAATGTCTTCTAGTTTTGTATGCAAAAAGGTTTTGCTGAGAATAATTTTTCCTTCAAAAATATGTTATTAATGATTTTTTTCAAAAATGAATTGTTGGTAATATTTTTACTTCAAAAATGTATATTTTTCTAGAAAAGTCTATTTTTATGTATATATTTCTATAAAAGTCTATTTTTAAACTTTCATGGTGTTTTTACCCCAGTGGGAGGTTCTTTTCCCATAGCTGGGACCCTAACAGGTGCTACGACTCCGGGTCAACAACAATTAAGAGATAGTTTAATGCTCAACACACACTCCCAATCTGAGGCCTTGATGCCGGATCCAGTTTATCGTCATGACCAGAACCAGAGTGCTGTTGAAGTAACTCGAGACATAACATCATAACTGTTAGTAGTGACTAATAGTGAGTTATAATAGTGGCGCCGAGGAATCAAAAATATAACGGAGTGGGAAAGATTACATTTTTACTGTGACGTCCATAAAAAAAATGACACCAACGTACTTCTAAATTCTCGTCATCACTGTTATCGTTGACTACGAGAAATTAGAACTACGTTGGTGTTATTTATTTTATTTGCTGTCATAAAGAAAAAACTAAAACCTATATTCTTAAATATGGAAGAATGATTAGCACAAGGGGTAAAAATACAACAGAAACAGCAACAACGGCAGTTATTGAAACGCCAGAAACAACAACAAAAGTTAATTTTAATAATTCAGAAGAAAACGGAAAAGTCTCTAAATTTTTCAAACCCTAAGCGGTGGCAAATGCTATAGCTGAATTCACTTACAATTCACATGATAGAATTATCTTTGCAGATTATTTTAAAAGACACGAAGAAATGTATAGAGAATAATGAGGAGACTGTATAGATGAGAAAAACAAAGTTTTGTTGATACAGCAGTAAGAAAGTATGAAAAATACTGTAATTTTGCACTACCGAAAAACTAGAAAGAAATTGAATTGAAGAAAAATTAAATATTCTGATTAAAATTTTTAACGATAAAAAATCTTTTTTCAATTCTCAGTGGAAGTGTATGAATCTAACGAAAAAAAGACGAAGGTTATTTTATTTTGAAATCGTTAACAAGGACTAACGAAGATACAAATCCAACCAGCGATATATGTAAAAGATTAACTTTCATTGAATGGTTGGTGGCAAAAAAAGGCACAGAAATACGTGTAGGAATCCTATCGAAACTGGAAAAGATTCAAGAACTAACACTACAGAAAATATCTGACGAATGTTAGAGAATACTAAATCAGAGACGCAATACGGAAGAAAATGAATGCGCATATGTGGTGCAAGTTTGAAAGTATGATGCACTCTACGAGGGTCGCACTTACTACTCAGTGGTAATTGTTTTCGTGAAACAAGATTGCTAACCATGACTAGATGACCTTATGATACAAGTATGTTTGTGGTTTGTATATGAAAATTGGTTTCAGTTTTCACCATGCTCGATTGCAAAGAGATGACTTTTTCGTGATATAGGCTTATAGCCACCATCCCAGAGTAGGACATAAACAGCCATATCATGCGTTCGACACCCAAAATTTGCGCGTTACTGGGTAGCTGAAACTCAGCGGAAGCCGTTGATGTTTATGATATGGTGAAGTCAGATATTCATCGTGGCCGTGAATCTGAGTGTACTGGCGTCGTACAACTATTGACCAATGCAGATTGTTCGTTCTTTCCCAGAAACTATAACTAAGTTCAGATCACCATCGCTGCTGTATAATCAATGTATAGTCCGCGTTTTTGTTATAGGCCTACAGCCGGGATTAGTTTGTGATAATAGAGGTGTAGGGTGGTATTTTGGTAGAGTATTCTTCTTTACTAAAAACTTTGAAAGAAAGCAAGGGTATAAAATTCTCAAGGATATAAATTAAATATGTTTTTATTTATTTGCTTTAGAGTGAGCTATTCGGTGTAGCAAAATGTTTGTTTATTAGGCAGATATTGGTAGCAGTTTGGAGAAAATCCGTTTCAGGTCATTACTTAAAAGAAGTTTTACTCATCTTAGAAATAGTTCAGTGTCACAAAGATAGCAGAAAATAACATTAACTAGTAACATTTTAATATTTTTAACTGCTTGATTCTCATCCCTCTCTTATCTTCGAGAGGATTTTTATTCTTTCACTGTAACCCCATGCACGCCAGTGGTATTTCTGTCTTACTTGGGGTGAGATAAAGACAAAAAATAAATAAATAAAAATTACTTCACGCTTGACGCATGTTTTCTTTCTTTAACAATCGCGCCTCTAGTAATACTCCCATCTTAATACTTTCGTCTAAATCAGAGGTTTCAGCTTGTATCCTTTTGACCAGGTTTCGAGGCTCTGGCGCAAACATTGTTTTCGAGGAACATTCATAATCTCTTTGTATTAATTTTGTTTTGATTATCCACAATTATCTATTCTTGCGTTCTTTTTCTTTTTTTTCTTTTCATTGTTTATGATAGAAATTTTATTCATAACATTGTAGGCTCTGGTCCTGCAAAATCCAGCCGGGTACAGTCATTTGTTGTTTTTTTTTTTATTTTGATATATATTATCTGATCCCGTGCGAAATATCGCGCAGAAATATATTTTTATGAACCAGCAAAGTTGAAAGCTGGCTGAAGAAAATAATAATATTGCTATGAATATTCAAAGAATGCTGCAACCGGGTAAAATTATTCAATACAGAAGATAGTGAGACAGAAATAATAAAATAATAATAAAATAAATATTTCAGCATTGAAGTAATGTAATTGTGTTTTGTGTTTTGATAACCAGCGTAGCGAAGGTCAGATAATGTAAACCTCGAAATTGTTTTATAAACAATATACCTGAAACATTATGTGTTAAAACGATATTCGGCCGATATATAGATCGGAAGACAGTTAAGTTAGTAATAAAATCAGGCAGCAGTTGAGATCGGAAGACAGACAGAGACAGACTAGAAAATAGGACTCATCCCGGGAGACTCGTAAGCGTGTCTGCTGACGCCCCGACCCGACCACCTACTGCTCAACAGCCGACGTCTTAAAGAAGCAAATAAAATATATTTTTAAAATGTTTAAATTTTATTTTTGACTTCAGAAATTTAATTAAATCAATTTTCTGTGTTACCTCCTAGTGGTAAGTTCACCCGGAATCAGTCTGTCTTTTCTGTAATTTTTAATTAAATTTAATTTAATTTTTAATTATTTATTTTTCAATTATTTATTTTTTAAATTTTTGGTGTTTTGTTCCTCTTTGAATTTTTATTTTATTTGTTTTGTCACTAACCTAAGTAGTTCCTGTAAATTATTTTGCAATTGAAGGTTATTTTCGACTTATACTAAGTTAAAACTTAGTAAATTTCGGTTACTCTTTTCTTTTTCAATTTTTTTTAATTGGAGTAGATAGTTCCTACTATCGCCCGGTCTCACACTCCACCAACTTCTTTTGCTCAAGAGTAGAGGTGACCGCCTTGTTTCTTGTTCCGGAAAAGGTTTCCGGTTCATCCCCCTTCTTCGGTCTTAGTGTTAGTTCAGCTGGAAGCTATTTGCAGTTACGGAGTATGGTGGCAGCGTCTTTACATTCTGAGGTTACCGGGTTGGCAGTTTCCTGGTTGCTGCTTCTGACTGGTAGTTAGGAGCCCGAACTCTTGCGTAGCGTCTTGAGAGGCTGCTCTGCTCAACAGTTGAATAATACCGGGGTTCTTGTAGTGCCATATCGCGCATGGACGGGCATCCCTGCATGAACGTTCGGTGGGAAACCCCGAGGCCACATTATGTTGTAGGCCGCGCCAGTCTCCATCCTTCACATGTTGCAAACAAGTGACCGACTGACTCTATTCTACGACCTCTCCTTAACTGAATCACTATGGAAAAAAGCAAGCATAACAGCAAAGCTAAACCAGCTAGTCTGAAAACGCCCAAACCCGTCTGCATCTCTTACACTAACATACATGGTATCCGCACTAACTTCCTCAGGGTTGATTCATTCCATCACACTAACTCACCTGATATGTTGGCCCTATGTGAAACTAACTTTAAACCTTCTGTCCTCTCTTCTGAGTTTGATGTTCCTGGCTACCTTCCCCTTTTCAGGAAGGACTCCAATGTTCATATGCATGGGCTGGGTGTGTATGTGAGCGAACACCTTCCCCTAGCTAAGGCGACATCCCTTGAACCCCGGATCATTCTTTCATGTTCTTCCGCCTCTCACTTCTAAGCTCGATTAGCTATCTCTTCTTTCTCTACCGCTCCCCCTCTTCCCCAGTATCTCTGACAATATTGACAAAGCCATTTCTTCCCATCCCTCTGCCCATATATTCGTATTTGGTGACTTTAACGCCCACCACACCAAGTGGCTGGAGAACTCTGTCACCGACCCTGCTTGTGTCCACACCATGAATTTTTCAATCACCCAATCCCTTACGCAAGTGGTGAACTTCCCCACGCGTTTCTCCGACAACCCTAACGGAAGGGACTCACTGCTAGACCTCTGCTTCACTTCCATCCCAGACTCTTGCACTACCAGACAACTCTGCCCACTTGGTAACTCTGACCACACTGTAGTTTCCGTCAACATTTCATTCCACTCCCACCCAACCCAAGAAACCCAGACAAGTAGAATATCCTACTGCTACCAAAGAGCAGACTTAGATTCGTTCCGGGACTACCTCTGTGACGTCCCATGGAACAACGTTTTTAGTCTTCCCATCGAAGAATGTGCATCCGAGGTCTCCTCCTGGGTTAAGCTGGCATCGATGCTTTCATCCCTGTCAGGATATTTCAGCTTAAATCTCATTCGTCTCCATGGTTCTCACCCGCTTGCTCGGCCGCCATTGCCCACCGGAATCATTTCTTCCGACTCTATCGTAGCTACGCGTCGGACCAAAACAGACGCCTTTTCGCTTCAGCTCGTAATAAGTGTAAAATGATACTTAACGGAGCTAAGATGTTATTTGCTGCCAGAATGAAGCAACGCATAGCATCGTCTAAGTTCGGCACCAAAGACTACTGGCCACTCTGTAAAAGAGCACACAACAAGAGCAAGTCCATAATACCCCCACTAATAAACAAATTTGAGGTCCTCACCTCCCCAGCTGACAAGGTTGAATGCTTCGCCCGCAGATTCTCGAACAATTCGAGACTGGACTCTTCTGGAGTTTCTACACCCGACTTCCCACCTAGAACTGATGCTCAACTGAATGACGTCCATATTACACCCTCGCTTGTCTCTAAGATAATCTCAAAACTTGACCCTCACAAAGCAAGCGGAGGGGACAGAATCCCAATCATAGTCTTAAAGAAAAGTGCCCCTGAACTTTCCTCCGTACTTTCTAAGCTCTACAACTTCTACCTATCTGCTTCCTGCTTTCCTGTCTGTTGGAAATCTTCCTCTGTAGTTCCTAACCCTCGGACCCCGCAAATTACCGACCTATCAGCCTTCTTCCGATCTTTGGCAAAGTATTCGAAGCCATTATCAACGCCGAGGTGGTTCAGCATCTCACAGCACACAGGCTCCTCTCGGACAAGCAGTATGGTTTCCGCTTCACCAGGTCTACTGCTGATATGCTAACGACCATCACCGAGTACATATATCAGGCACTCGACAGGAATAGTGAAGCCCGAACCGTTGCCTTGGATATCTCTAAAGCGTTCGACAGAGTTTGGCATGCTGGCCTTATATGCAAACTGCGGAGCTATGGCATAAATGGACATTTGTTTGAACTAATCCAGTCATTCCTCTCTAACCGCACAATGAAGGTGGTATTAAACGGACATGCCTCCCAGAACTACCATACGAACGCCGGTGTCCCTCAAGGCTCTATCCCAGGTCCTACGCTCTTTCTGATATACATTAATGATCTCCCTGATTCCAAAATATCCCAAGTAGATATGTACGCCGATGACAGCACAGTTTACTCTCGCCTCGACCAAAAATCCGGTGTAGGCGACAAAGCTAACCTTGCAGCCGAACTTGAAAAGGACCTCCAATCCGTATTGGACTGGGGTAAGAAATGGCTCGTAAGCTTTAATGCTTCTAAAACGAAGCTACTATCAATTAACCATCATAGAAAATCGCACCAACCTCCCATTAGCATGGACCAGGCTTGCCTCCCAGAGAGTAAAACACTACATCTCCTTGGTCTCACACTTACAGCGGACCTCAAATGGAATGACTATATCGAATCCATTGCTAAATCCGCTGCTATGAAAGTCGGTTCTCTGTGCAGGGCCCGGAAGTTTTTTTT
Source organism: Ascarosepion bandense (assembly GCA_037127315.1). NCBI lineage: Eukaryota > Metazoa > Mollusca > Cephalopoda > Sepiida > Sepiidae > Ascarosepion > Ascarosepion bandense. The sequence continues at coordinate 134,280 of JBBBDQ010000292.1, forward strand.
CCGTTTGAATCTATCCTGCACATTTATAAATCTACCATCCGCCCGTGCATTGAATACTGCTGCCATATCTGGTCGGGTGCTCCTGCTATTCTCCTCGGGCTTCTCGACAAGGTACAGCGGAGGGTCTGTAATGTGATCGATACCAACTTGGCAGACCGTCTGCAGTCTCTCTCTCATCGGCGCGAGATGGCTTCCCTGTGTCTCTTCTCTAAATATTTTCACGGCTTCTGCTCCAATGAACTTGGATCACTGGTGCCCCCTAGATACGAATTTGTACGAGAAACTAGATTAACAACTAGATCCCATCCTTTTACAGTGAAACCAATAAAATGCAACCGCAACTTCTACTCCAACAGTTTCTTTTCTCGCAGTTCACGACTGTGGAATTCCCATCCATATGATTGCTTCCCCGACGGCTACAATCTCCAGGAGTTTAAATGTATGGTCAATAGACACCTCCTAACACACTAATTCGCTCCCATTCTTTCAAACACTCTTCCCATCTGCCCATCCCTCATCTTTAGTATCCTTACCCATCTATCACCTTCAGACATTTCCTACACCTAACCACTCCTCCTCTTTACCTTCCCCTATGTAGCCCCATACGCAATGGTGGCAATGGAATGTCTTGCTTGGGGTGAAATGATTAAAAAAAACAGTAATCATTATATCAGCGAGAATATCGTCGATTTTATCAGCGATAAAAAAAAGTAGGTTCAAGTTTTGCTTTCCCTGTCATATTGGTATCGGGTATAAAACAATTTCACTTTATTGAGAGAGAAGTATACGAAGAGAAAGAAAGAGGGAAAGAAACAGATAGGAAATTTAAAGGAAAACACAAGTGTCTTATTTTTACCTTTATATTGTATTTTCTATTTTTATCGGGACTCACTACACTCATGTGTACCCGGAAGCGATCAGCCAGAGGTCAAATCAAGTATGATTTTGGCTGATTTCTTTCGTCTAACGTTCGCAAAACGGATCAAAGATTCAAAGGGAAAGTAAACAAATAAAAAAATGTAGAGAGGAAGGCAAATGAGGACAAAAGGAACGAAAATTGATAACAGCAATAAGTTCTACAACTGTATTTTTCGCGTATATTAGGCTCAGTTATATGAAGAAGCGGATTTACAACGATTCTAGATTCGTTATTATCAATAAATATTCAAACATACGAGGGCAGAATTAAATTCTTCTTGTAATATGCTATTCCCTTCTAAATAATTCACGGTTCAGATGGTCAGTTCATCATAAATTTTGTTTTCCAACCAAGTCTCAAAATAAACACGGCTAGTCTTTTTGTATAACTGGAAATTGGACAACGAAGCAGGAACAAAGAAAAACGGAAACTGTGTATTTAGGAAAGGAACCTCAACTCAATTGGCGGTTTTCAGCACACACACACACACACACACACACACACACACACACACACACACACACACACACACACACACATATATATATATATTCTTGTTTGCTCTACTTTCGCGTTGGGTACTTCTTGTACTCTGCTTTCGTATTGAGCTCTTTAATGTTAAGGTTTTCGACTTTTGTTTTTTTTTCTTTCTCTCGAATGCTTGACTTTTTGTTCAAGTATCTCGTTTGTTTCTTTTTTTCTTCCTCTTCTTTTCCCTCTGGGTCAGTTCCCGGTGGGTTTCAAGACGTTGTAGTTATTGATAATCTTGACGGAATTAGTTTTGTCGATATTGGTATTATAACTATAATTAATATATATATATTATCGAGACAGCAGATAATTTTCTAAACATGTATTGATAAATAACACAGACAATGAATGTCTATTATGTATAATCATGAGCTGTTCTAAACATCGTATTTGGCTTTAATTTTAGGTTATAATAAAGAAAAAAAAGTGTCCAACATTTAGATATTTTTTATTATACCGCTTTTAGCCTTTCGGCTCACATGAGCTATATTCAGAGAAATTACAGGGATGTTAACATATAGACATCCGTCAACAAAGATGATATTCTCTTGTGTTAACATAAAAATTTGCTACATAACAACGTACATTGCTATTTACATTAAATCAAAGCAACCCACACTTAATAAAATCACATTTCACTCTGGTCACAACGCATTACATTGCATTTAGAGATATGGTTCTGTTGACATTACGGTCTCCCACGCGGAGGGACGTCATAGAAGCCCATTACAATTTTTCGAACTGCGTTTGCTATTCGGTGACTGTTATCGTCGCATAGCAATGTTTTCTGTCAACGCAAGATAATACCATCTTTGATGGTGGATGTGTTTATGGTAACGCCACTTTAACGTCACTGAAGATGGCTCATATGAGCCGAAAGCTTAGAACCAGTATCATATAAATGTATTCAAACGTTGGACAATTTTTTTCTTTAAATTCACCTGAAATTAAAGACAAAATACGATTTTTAGAACGGCTCATGATTAAACATACTAGACGTTCATTGTCTGTTATATTTAACAATATGTTCAGATTATATATTCATACATACACATATATATATATTAGATTATATATATATATATATATATATATATATATAAACAGTTTTGCGACACGTGGATTAAATTCTTTATACATTTTTTATTAGCCGCATACTTTTTTTATGGTACCAACTGTGTTTTTCAAAATTCTCTTTTCAAAGTATATGGCAACCGATTAAGAGAAAAAATCATATTGGAAAATGAAACCTACAATAATATTTTGACAATATTTTAGAAAAGCTACAATATTTTGTTTGATTTGGTGTAATTTGGAAATAAATATTTAAAAATACTGGAGAAATGAATTCAGTGTAAAGTGTGAGAAAAACTAAAACCGCGTAGATATGAAGATGTGATAAGTTAGTGGATTTCACGGCATATAAACAATTGAGTTAATTAGTGTACCAGTTGTCGTTTGATCACCGAAGTTAAGCAACGTCGAACCTGATCATTTCTTCGATGAGTGACCACTTGGAAATACGACGTGCTGTATACTTGGATATGTGGGTGGTGTAATAAATAACGCGTCGGAATAAAAAATCGGAGGACCGTGTTTGAATTCCAGTCGAGATCGTTACATTTTTTTTAACGCAAATAATCCTTGGGCACGAATGGCAAAGAGACATGATAACACTTACCCCTATCAACACGCATTGGACATGTGCAGTAGTCTAATGGTATATTCTTTTTTTTTTTTTTTTATAAGCGTTTCACCCCGAGCAAGGCAT